>JAEIIU010055961.1:0-30069 GCA_018874675.1 Drosophila baimaii
GTTTCCTTTGTACAGCGCTTCAAAAATCGGGCGAAATTCATGCCTCTACAGTAGAATACCCCCTTAACTACCAATTTTTATTATAACTTATATAAAATAATGGTTTAACCCTTTGATTTTTCCCTGGAATTATTCCTTTTCATTAAAAATTTCTATAATAATTTATAGATTTATAGATAATTTATAATTAATATTCCTATCTCATTTTTAACCCACTTTAACATCTCTAAATCCTATATTTATGTCTTAAATATTAGTTTTTATTACATTTTCAAGGGATATATATATATTTTTTTTTAAATAAGACTAGCTAGTGCTTTTACTTAAAGCTATATTGTAACTTTAGCACTAGAAAGATAATTAATATAAATATATTATATAATTAATATAATTATATATAAAAATATACATATTAATACTAATTTCCCAGTTTTTATTCTTACTTATATAAAATAATGGTTTTTATTATTACATTATATATTTTATCATAAACTAAAACATCTTAAAAAGCTTAAAATAATTCTAGCTTGATTTTAGGAAATGTTTCTTCATTTTAAATATTTTTTTTATAGATCTTCTACCAAGTTTCTTTATTTTTAAATATTACCATGGAAATTATAACATTTTCTGCTAAAATAAGAAAAGATTTGTGCACATCCTCCCTGGCTGCCGGACATGTATTTATTATAACAATGTAATTTTTAACAATATATTATTAAGAACAACCCAGTGGGCCAGCCCACACTGTACTTTGACCCGCGTGCGCTTATCGCCAGCTAACGAGTAAATAAAGCCACAAATGAATCGCCGTGCGGGTCGTCGGCTTGGGATGGCAGAGCACGTGTTATGTTACCCAGCAACAACCCCCCCACTAATAACGCCTCTGTCTCCGTCTTCTTCCTCCTCCCACAGATGTTCCGTTTGCCAGTTTCGCTTGCTCGCACCTCCATCAGCCGCCAGCTGGCCATGCGCGGCTATGCCAAGGACGTCAAGTTCGGGCCGGAGGTGCGCGCCATGATGCTCCAGGGCGTTGATGTCCTCGCCGATGCCGTGGCCGTCACCATGGGCCCCAAGGGTCGCAACGTCATCATCGAGCAGTCGTGGGGCTCGCCCAAGATCACCAAGGATGGCGTTACGGTGGCCAAGTCCATTGAGCTGAAGGACAAGTTCCAGAACATTGGCGCCAAGCTGGTGCAGGATGTGGCCAACAATACCAACGAGGAGGCTGGCGATGGCACCACCACCGCCACCGTACTGGCCCGTGCCATTGCCAAGGAGGGCTTCGAGAAGATCTCGAAGGGCGCCAACCCCGTGGAGATTCGTCGCGGCGTCATGCTCGCCGTGGAAACGGTCAAGGACAACCTCAAGGCCATGTCACGCACCGTCAAGACGCCCGAGGAGATCGCCCAGGTGGCCACCATCTCGGCCAACGGCGACCAGGCCATCGGCAATCTCATCAGCGAGGCCATGAAGAAGGTGGGACGCGACGGCGTCATCACCGTCAAGGACGGCAAGACCCTCAACGACGAGCTGGAGGTGATCGAGGGCATGAAGTTCGATCGCGGCTACATCTCGCCCTACTTCATCAACTCGTCCAAGGGCGCCAAGGTGGAGTTCCAGGACGCCCTGCTGCTGCTGTCGGAGAAGAAGATCTCCTCGGTGCAGAGCATCATTCCCGCCCTGGAGCTGGCCAACGCGCAGCGCAAGCCCCTGGTCATCATTGCCGAGGACATTGATGGCGAGGCCCTGAGCACCCTGGTGGTCAATCGCCTGAAGATCGGCCTGCAGGTGGCCGCCGTCAAGGCGCCCGGCTTCGGTGACAATCGCAAGAGCACCCTCACCGACATGGCCATCGCCTCCGGTGGCATTGTCTTTGGCGACGATGCCGATCTTGTGAAGCTCGAGGATGTCAAGGTCAGTGACCTGGGACAGGTGGGCGAGGTGGTGATCACCAAGGACGACACACTGCTGCTGAAGGGCAAGGGCAAGAAGGACGATGTGCAGCGCCGCGTCGACCAGATCAAGGAGCAGATCACCGACACCACCTCCGAGTACGAGAAGGAGAAGCTGCAGGAGCGCCTGGCCCGTCTGGCCTCGGGCGTGGCCCTGCTGCGCGTCGGTGGCTCCAGCGAGGTGGAGGTCAACGAGAAGAAGGATCGCGTCCATGACGCCCTCAATGCCACACGTGCGGCCGTCGAGGAGGGCATCGTTCCCGGCGGTGGCACTGCCCTGCTGCGCTGCATCGAGAAGCTGGATGGCGTTCAGACCACCAACGAGGATCAGGTAAGCTGGGGGAGAGATGAGGGATTGGACTCCCCATTGGCAACCTTGCTAACCACCGATTCATCTTCTTTTCGCAGAACCTGGGCGTGGAGATCGTGCGTCGTGCCCTGCGCATGCCCTGCATGACCATTGCCAAGAATGCTGGCGTTGATGGCGCCATGGTGGTGGCCAAGGTGGAGACCCAGACGGGCGACTATGGCTACGATGCGCTGAAGGGCGAGTATGGCAACCTGATCGAGAAGGGCATCATTGATCCCACCAAGGTGGTGCGCACCGCCATCACCGATGCCTCTGGCGTTGCCTCGCTGCTGACCACCGCCGAGGCTGTGGTCACTGAGCTGCCCAAGGAGGATGGTGCTCCTGGCATGCCCGGCATGGGTGGCATGGGCGGCATGGGAGGCATGGGCGGCATGGGTGGCATGATGTAAGGCGGACGCCTTTACCATCACCCCATCCATCACACACACACACACAGACACGGAGAGAGAGCCAGCGTAATGTTTAAGTCATGATGCGGATCGTCGGCGCAGGAAGGGAAGCGAACGCAGCACACACACAACACCCAGACACACACACACACACACAGTCAGTGGTCAAGGCGAGACCCACCAATATCTCCTACATCGGTGCATCCAGCCCAAAACTCAATCAAGTTAATGAACTCCCATGCAAAACATTCTAATCCTTGATGGCGGAACTCCTCTTGGCCTTGCTTCGCATTTATCCTTTGTGCAACGTCCAGGCAGCAGCCTCATCAACACACACACACACACCGCACACCCACACACCTGCGGCTGGATGTGAGAGCTCGCCAAGATCTTTATAAGCTTCGTTCGCTTCAAAGCCGCACGCCGTCGCTTCCATTGTGTGTTTGACGTTTTCTTTTTAACTATTCCTTAACTCTATATTTTTTTTACATGTTATATATGTAAAGATACCGTTAGTTGTAAAATATAAAATAAAAACAAACAAAAAAAAAACACAAGTTACACAAATTGAGGAAAAATGTTGGGCGTTTTCCTTGGTCTTTTAAGGGGTTTACTTTGAATGGAGAGTGTGTGACCTCAAAGTGCGTTAGGAAGTACAAAAACAAAATCTACACATTGCTGGGAACAAATGCAATGCTCTAAGGTGTAAAAAAAAGCAGCACAGGCTCTGTTTGGAGGAAGGCTCTTAGGCTTTCCATTGTGGTTCTTCGATTTTGGTGGTCTTTCCACGCCTAGCCCAAGCTCTAGACTATATAATATATAATAAACCTAAACGAGGCAGTCTGTTCATTGAGGATTCCAAATATTTTCAGAGACATGCTCTAGAAAAAGATAAAAAGCGAAGGACACAGCAAAGAGAGTACACAAAATAGGACAGTTTTCTCGACGAGGCTACCTTGTTATAGTTATACCATGCTCTAGACGCTAGAGTCTTTGGGCACCACTGTTCCAGGGAAAGGCTCGCGTGAGAGCGAGAGCGCGTCATGCCCGAAGCAAGATACTACCAAAGACGCTTTATTCACTAAGATGTCTTACGCCAAACGAGCATTTTTCGTGCTCAACCCATCGCTGGGTCCAGGCTTTCTTGCCAGAGAGACAAAGAGAGCGCGCTCTAGTGCCGATCGCTTTGTTGTAGGTATGAGTGCACATACATTCTACATTTTTACGTCCACATCCAAGCGCATTCTATATTTAGATTTTTACGCCCTAAACTATGTGAAAGCGGAGAGAACGTGACTTTCGTCAGGAACAGAAAAATTGCTTGCATATGGCAAATCAAATGTATGAGATGGTGTCCATCTTAGTAGCTCTATCATCGTTGGTACCTACCAAGGTTCAAGCAGCAACCGAGAGCGCTGAAATATAGAGAAATGAGAGAGGGAGAGCCCTTTTTCGTATTACCAAATCTCTAGAATTACTAAGATGAGTAACAAACACACTTCGATTGCTGTATGCAAGCAAATTGTTCTTTTTCTGACAAAAAACTGGCGTTCTCTCCGCTCTCACAAAGTTGAGACCGTAAAAATCTAAAAAAAATATAATCCCGCTGTATACCCACAAGAGAGCGACTGGCTCTAGAGTGCGCTCTCTCATTGTCTCTATGCCAACAGAAGTTGTACCCAGAGCTGGGTCCAGCGTCTTAGTAAATAAAGAGTATTTGCTGGTAAAGTTGTATCATGGTCCCTACCGAGGTTCGGGTAGCAACTGAGAGCGCCTGAATAGAGAGAAATAGGAGAGCTCTATTTGGTATTCCAAAAACCCCCCAAAGAAAGTAAAGAAGCCTCTTAATTGTGCTCAAATTTATATTTGTTTGCATTTTCGCATTTTTGTTTCTTTCGTTTATTAATTATAAATACACTTAATAAAAAAAAACCTAAATAATGTAACGCTTAGATGTTTAAAAGAAAGAAAAATATGTTGCATATACTCCGCATACGGTTAATGGGGGCCAGACCAGGGCCAGGACCAGGACCAGGACCAGACTGGGCCGGGTCACCAGCTCCATCTTCAGCTAATCCCCGCCTGGCGCTGGCTGGCCTTAACGATTAACGTTGATGACACAATGGCAGTACGTATTCTGTGATCGATGGCGGCGATGGATCGTCGTCGTCGTCGTCGTCGTCGGCTGCCCGCGCCGCGACTCCGCCGTCGAGGCCTATGGCTATGACTTGTGGTTGTGGTTGTCCGGCCGGCGGACGAGGAGGAGGCGGCTGCTGCTGCCATCCTCCTCCGCCAGCTGGTGACTCTTCTTCTGCTCCTCCTGGAGGTGATCGCACTCCTCCTGTTCCTGCTCCTGCTCCTCCTCCTAGCACTTGCGCTTGGGCGTGCGCCGCTTGACACCGCAATTGTCCACCTTCTTGCTGCCCTTGGCAATGGCCAGCAGCTTCACTAGCTTCTTGTGCGAGTCACCCACGATCCAGCCGTGCTTCTGGTACGGCTCGTTCTCCTCGAAGTGCTTGCCGGGCGACGATGGTGAGGCCTCCTCCTCGGGCTCGGGCTCGGGTTCGGGCTCCAGTTCCAGCTGCTCCGTGGCCAGCTGATCCCGCCGTCGCCGCTCGCTGCCTGTGGTGCCCGCTGTGCCCGTTCGCGAGCCAGTCTCGCCCGCCTCCGCCTCCATGCGTCCGAACTCGTCGTCGCTGGAGCTGCTCCAGTAGTAGAGCTGCTTCTCCGTGGCCGGACGCTTGCGACGCGCCGGCGACTGGCGGTTGGTCTGTGATCTTCGCTTGGTCTTCAGGTTCTTGTTGCTGCTGCTGCTGTTGTTGTTGTTGTTCGAGTTGCTGGTGGCCACCGAGCTGCTCCTGGGCTGGGCATGGGGATGGACAGGGGGCTGGGTATGGGCCTGCGGCTGTGGCGGAGCCAGTGGCTGCGTTGACTGGCTATTGCGCGCCTTGATCCTCTCCCGGGGCGGATCCAGCTCCTGCTGCTGAGAGGGGAGTGAGTGCGTGAGGAGTTCGGGCTCTGCTCTGCTCTTGGACTGTTGCCTGGAGCTGCGTGTCCTGGTGGGCGGCTCTAGGGTATCCGTTGTGTCCGCCTTTTCGTGGTCTTCATGGTGCTCCTCCCGCCGCAGCTCCTCCTCCTGCTGCTGCTCCTTGAGCTTTTCATTGGCTCGCTTTTTCCGGGAATTGCTGGCCTTGCTCGTCGTCGTGGACGTCGTCGTCGTTGTTGTCGTCGTCGCTGCTGCTTTGCCCTTGGCTGTGGCCTTGGACTTAGCCCTTGCAGGTGCTGGCACTGCCTCTGCCGGAGGCGGAGGAGCAGTCTTAGCTTGTGCCGCTGGCTGGTTACGTTGCCTGGCCCTGGGCTTGCTGGGCTGCTCCACCTCTGCTGCTGGCGGTGGCGGCTGCTGTGGCTTCTTGTCGCCTGCGCGGTTCTTTCGCTTTGGAGTCGCCGCCGCCGCCGCCTGAGGCGTCTGTGGCACCTTCTTGCTGGCTGCCACCGGCGGCGTCTCCGGCTGTGAGTTGGCCTCGCTGGTCTTGCGCTTGCGCCGCAACTCCTGCTGCTCCTTCTGCTCGATCAACGCTATGATGTCCTTGGTGGATAGGAACTCCTCGTACTCGTCGGAGCTCCAGGTCTCCACCAGCTTCTTGGGCCGATTGGTGGCGCAGCGCCGCTTGGACTTGCGCTGGCCCTCGTCGATCAGCTGCTCGATCTCCTCGTGGCTCATGCCCAGCTCCGACTGGAGCTTGGTGAGGTCCTTGCGCGGCTTGCGGCCTGTTGTCGTGGTGGCAGAGCCAGAGGGGGCTGTGGGTGTGGCGGTGACAGGAGGTGGAGGTGGTGGCGGCTGCGGCTGCGGCGCTGCCTTGGCCGCCTTCTTACCCGCATTCCCGCCTCCAGTCTTGGCCTTTCGTCCCGGAGGTAGTGCACTCGGTGCTGGCATGGCCGCCGGTGCCGCTGGAGCAGCTGGCGCCGCCATGGGCTCTGCCTGATGATGATGATGGTGGTGGTGGTGGTGATGATGGTGATGCTGCTGCTGCTGCTGGGGGGGAGGAGGAGGAGGCGGAAGCTGCTGGGGATGCTGATGCCTTTCCCAGTTGTCGTGGACTGGCGCTGCTTCCATCTCCGTCGCCTTGGCCGCTGCTGCTGCTCCTCCGCCGCCGCCGCGCAGCTCGTCAAAGATCTGATCCAGATTCGCCTGATTCTTGGGCTGCGCCTTCATCATCTTGGGCACCACACTGGGTCCCGGCAGCATGGCCGCCGAGGCAGCCGCTGCCACCGCCGAGGCCTTGGCGCTGCTGGCATGCTTGAAGATGCGTCCCATGATCAGGGATTTGTTCTCGAAGGTCTTGGCGGTGGCTCGACTGGAGCTGCTGCTGCTGCTCCGACTTCCTCCGCCACCACCGCCGCCGCCGACGCCACCTGCGCCGCCGCTCCTGCTGTTGTCCGCCGACGAGGAGGCCGAGGACGAGGAACTGGACGTGGATACGGCACGAGCCGCCGGCACAGCTACGCGTCCCGTCTCGGCACCTGCTCTGAGGGCCACCTCTGGCTCTGGCTCTGGTTCCACGTCCCCATCGCAGCTGAGTGTCCCAAAATCGTAGTCATCCCGATCCGAGTAGCTGGCCGTCGACACACTGTTGTTGTCCTGCTCCTGCAGCAGATTCACGCATGTCTTGGGCTTCTGGAACGTGATGGGCGCCTTCTCCTCCAGGCCAATGTTCTTGAACGGTCGCTCCGGGATGATAATCCTCCCGGACACGGGTGGCAGGGTGGCCGAACTCACTGCCGCCTTGATAATCGACGCGTGCATGATGGTCTTCGACGAGGTGGAGCTCTGTTGCTGCTGCGGCTCCAGTACGTGGCCTGGCATGGGCATGGTCATGGTCATCGGTGTGGGCATCACCACGGTGGGCGTGGCCGTGCGCGTTGGCGTCTGCTGCCTGGCCGCCGCCGCCGGCGGCGGTGCTGCTGCTGCTGGCGTCGGAGGCGCCGTCGTCGCTGGTGGCAGGTGGCTGGGCAGTGGGAGGGGCAGGGGCAGCGGCAGGAAGTCGCCACCCGGCTTCTCGCTGCCCAACGCTATGTCCGCCAACTCGGTGAGCTTGCACACGCCACGGCCCGTCTTGGCCAGCTCCAGCATGTCCAGATGCTGCAGATTCACATTCTCGTAGCCCTTCATGGCGGCCTTCGTCTTGAAGCGGGACGTGGTGGTGGTGGTGGCAGTGGTGGTGGCCGCCGAGAACTGGGACACCGCCGAGTAGCTGGGCGACAGGCGATGGTGATTGCTGCAGGAAGAGAGGTGAAAGAGAGAGAGGAAGAGGAGGAGGAAGAGGAAGTTAGAAGAGCAGTTAAGGCAGCCTAATCCTTGCTTGACTTACGTGGGCGTGGTGGTGGGCGTCACGGCGGGCGGATTGCGGAACAGCTGCTGTATCACCGGCTGATGGCACACGGCAGGCGCTGATGCCGCAGCTGGAACAGCTGGATGAGGCGGCGCCTGTATTGGCGGCGGTGGTGAGGGCGAAGGCGATGGCGATGGCGAGGCTGGCGGTGGCAGCGAGCCGGAACGCGAAGGCGATGGCGACGGGGAGGGCGAGGCTGGTGGCGGCGGCAGGGAACGTGTCGGCGAGGGCGAAGGCGATGGCGAGGCTGGCGGCGGTGGCGGCTGCTTGCGTCCCGCACTCACTATCACCGAGGTGCCGCTGGCCAAGGCGCCGCCGCCGCCGCCGCCATGCTGGCGCGGTGTCTCGGCGCTCTTGAGGATGTTGCAGCATTCGTAGAAGAGACGCTCGTCGGGATTCAGGTTGAGGCGGGCAGCCGAGGGAGCTGTGGGACTGTGCTGGTTGTCATGGAGCCGCAGGCTGGCCTCGGTTATCACGTGGTGCGCCACCTCCTGCTGCTGCTGCTGCTGCTGGGCCAGGTCGCGCTCGAGAGCCCGTTCCCGTTCCCTTTCTCGTTCCCTTTCCCTTTCCCGCTGCTGTTGCTGCTGTTCCCTCTCCTGCTGCAGCTCCCGCTCGCGTTCCCTCTCCTGCTGGGCCAGCTGCGAGGTGACCATTAGCACGGAGGCCCTCATTTGCTGAGGAGCAGCTGCTGGTGCTCCTCCTGCTGCTGCTGCTGCTGCTGCTCCTGCTCCTCCTGCTGGTGTCTGCTCCTGCTCTTCATGGCGCAGCCTTAGCTGCTGCTCCTCCGTCTGCCTGTTCCTCTCTCCTTCATTTCCCAGCTCCTCCTCCAAGCTACGCTGATCCTGCGGACTCGAGGGCGCCGTCTGCGACTGCAGATACTCCTGGGCCGACAGGCGGGAGACATGGGCCAGCGTCATGTTGTGCTTGGCCAGCGAGGTGGAGGTAAAGAAGCTCTTGCCGCACAGCTGGCAGCCATATTTCTCCGCATCCAGTTCGCTGCGCTGCGTCCGCTTCTTGGGACGCCGCGTGAGCAGGACGCTTCGTCGCCGCCTGCGCCTCCTGCCGCGTCCCCCGCGTCCCAGATCCTGCGAGTAGCTGGTGTACACGCTCATCTCATCGTCCAGATCCATGTCCATCACCTCCGTGTTGGTGTTGTCGTCGCACATGGACCCAAAGTTGGAGTGCTCGTCATTCAGGTTGGGCGCGCTGCGCACGCTCATGGAGGTGGGCGGGCGGTAGTACTTGTCATCGGGATCCGCGTCCCCCTCCCCATCGAACTCGTCGTGGGCGAACTCGAAATCCTCGTTGGTGGTGGCCGACATGATCTTCTCGTTCACATTCTTGGCTATCTCCGTGAGGTAGTTGTCCTCCTCCTCGGCCATGTCGCCCGTGGTGGGTGGTGCTGTTGCTGGCGTCCCTTGTGAGGTGTCCATCTTGTTTCCGCTCCCCACCAGCAGCGACGAGGATGTTGAGGATGGTGGCCCCTGCTGCTGCTCCTTGTGTATGTTCTTGTTGAGACGCGGATCGCGACTAAAGGTGGCCGGCGGCACTTTGTCCTGCTTGTCCAGCTTCTCCTGCTTCTCCTGCCTCTCCTGCTGCTTGGTCTGCGACCTCAGGGACTGCTGGTGCTGCTGCTCCCTGGCCACGGCGCTGCTGAGGATGCTGGGTCGCAGGATGGAGCTCACGGGCGGCTGGGCCTGGATCGCCGTTGCTGCCGTCGACGGCGTCTGGGCTGCTGCATCCTTGGCCTCCCTCGCCTCCTTGGCCAGCAGCTGCTTCTCAATGCCAATGGAGAAGGATTCCAGCGAGGACTTGAGCAGGCTGATGTTCTCGTTGGTGGCCTTGCCACCAGTACCTCCTCCCGTGCCCGTGCCCGTGCCCGCTGCTCCCTTCCCTCGGCGATAGTAGCAGCTCTGGCGGCGCTTGGGCCTGCCGCGCACGGGTGGATTTGGTGGCGTCTCCGCCACCGCAGCCGCCGCTGCCGCCGCCGCCGCCTCGCTCTTGGCCAGCTTGGCGGCGGGACCCAGAGCCGCATTCCTCTTCGTGCTGGACATTAGGAGCATCCCAGTGAGCAGCAGATCCTCGCTCTTCTCGTACGCCAGGTTCTCCAGCTTCTTGAGGTTGTCCCGCCGCGCGTTATCGATCTTGAAGCTCTCCAGCAGCTGATCGGCCACAATGGCCGCAAGTTCGTTCTTGCGTCGCCGCCGCTGCTTCTTCTTGGCGGGCAGCACCAGCTCAGCCTCCGCCTCCGCCTGCTCTTCCTTGGCTGGGGGCACTTCTACCTCGACGGGCAGCTGCTCCTCTGTTCCCGGCATGCTGGCTGTGGTCGCTGGCAGCGGTTGCTCCGACTGGGCCAGGCTGTGGAAGCCCGACGAGGTGTTGTTGTTCAGATTGCTGCTATGCTCCTCCATCAGCGATGAGCTGCAGTTGGTTGTCGTCTCGGGCGGCGGTGTGGCCAGGCGGGCGGGCGCAGGTGCCACGGAGATGACGGAGACGGGCACGGGTGCGGGCACTGTAGCCTCCTGAACCTCCTCCTTGTCCTCCTCCTGCTGCTGCTGCTGCTGCTGTTGAGGCTGGAGAATGGGCTCTGGCTCTGGCTGGAGCTCTGGTTTGGGTTCTGCTTCCTTTTCCTCTTTTGGCTCAGCTTCAGGCTCAGGCCTGGGCTCTCCCAGCCGCTTCTTCTCCGGCAGGACTTCCTTGAGGCTTAGCTCGGGCGGTGCAGCAGCTGGCGGAGCCTGGACTGCCACTGGTAGTGCCTCCTGCAGCAGCCTCGCCTCACCATTCACCGGCAAGGGCAGGCTATGTTGCGGCAGCAGGGGAACCGCCGCCAGGGGCGTCGCCTCCTCCAGGGCCAGCAGGGCGGCCCGGCAGTCGATGGTGCGCGAGCGCATGGAACGCTTCTTGGGCGTCAGATTCTTGGCGGGCACAGGCAGAGCCGCAGGCAAAGGCAGCTGGGCGGGAGCCACAATTGGCACTGGAGTTGGAGGAGCTGCAGGAGCTGTGGGAGCTGTAGGAGCTGCAGGAGCCGCAGGTGGCATCGTCATGGCTGCGGGCGCTGGAGCAAACAAGAAGCCAGGAGTGACCGGCAGGAGGCAGTTGCCCGGCTTGGGCGGCAAGGCTTCCTCCAGCTTTTTGAGCTTCTCCTTGTCTCGCTCTCGCTCCCTCTCCCGCTCCCTCTCCCGCTCCTTCTCCTTCTCCTTTTCCTTCTCCTTTTCCGCCTCTCCACCGCCCTCGTCATCCTCGTCGGGTAGACTCGCCTGCACGGCCATGATGACCGAGTTGATGGCATCATCGATGTGATTGTTCACCACCTCATCCATGCGCGGACATGCCTTGGTCTGACCCTTGCCATGATCCTTCTTGGCGCCAGATGTTGGACCTCCTTCCTGCTGGGAGCGCTTCTTGCCGCCCGAACCCTTGACGCTGTGCACCACAAGGGCGGCGGCGGCGGCGGCGGCGACGGCGGGCGGGCACTGGGCACCCAGGGAGACGGGTGCCACTGGCCCCACCGATGGCTGGGCATTGGTGGCCACGCCCACGCCCACTCCTGTGTTGGCGGGATTGCGCACTTGCGGAATCTTGAGCAGATCCAGATTGGAGTAATACTGCGAGGCCAGGGGAGCGGGTAGTCCGCCCACCATGGGCAGGGAGGGCAGCTGTCCGGGCAGGGAAACGGCCACGGGCGGAGGTACTTGCTGTGGCGGCAGTGCTGCTGCTGCAGCTGCTACTCCTCCTACTCCACCTGCTCCTCCTCCAGTCACCAGCGGCAGGGGAAGAGGTAGCTGTAGTGTCCCCACTGGCAGCTCTGGCTGCATCCTTGGCGGCAACGCTGGCGCTGGCGAGGACTTCCTCGATGACTTCTTCGACAAATCCAGCGGCTCCATATCCATGTCCGCTCCCAGCAGCAGGTTGCGTGCCTCAAATCCGCAGATTGTCTGCCTCCTCGCGGGCATTCCTCCCGCCCGCTGATGCGGATGATGGGGATGCAGTTGATGCGCCGGCAATCCCATGAGTCCCGGATCCCCCGTTGTCCCGCTAAGCAGCGGCTTCTGGAGCACTCCCCGCTGGCTGGTGAGGTTGAGCGGCTGCAGGGGGTCCATCACGAACATGGCCGTGGTGGGCGGCGGAGCGGCGGGGTGGCTGGGATTGGGCTGTGGCTGTGGCTGCGCCTGCAACTGTGGCATGTACAGCGGCAGCTTGGACATCATCTTAACGTTCAGGGGCAGGGACACGGACGCCGGCACGGATACGGGCACGGGCGCTGGAGCTGGCATTGCCTGGAGTCCCAGGGGAACGGTCACCAGCACGGGCGGTGGCTGCTGCTGACGCTGCTCCACGGAGGAGGAGGGATACTGCTTGAGGGCGGCCAGCGAGGGCGGCTTCGTTGGTGGGGCAGCCATTTGCTTGGCCGCCGCCTTGGTGGGCGTGCGCCGCGGTGGGGGTGGAGCGGGTGCGGTAATGGGCACGGGAACTGGAGCTGCAACTGGAGCTGTAGATGGAACAGGAGCTATGGCTGGAACTGGAGCTATGGCTGGCGCTGGCGGAGCAATGCTGGGAAGAGGAAGTGGAGGAAGGACAGCAGGGGCAGCGCTGGCAGCGGTTACCGTGGATACTAGGGCGGGTGGCAGAGGCGGCACAGGTGCGGGAATAGCTGCCGCTCCTGCTGGCAACGTGGTTACTGCTCCTGGCAGCATCTGCTGCTGCTGCTGCTGCTGCTCCATTGGTAGTTTCTGCTGCTGCATTCCTGCCACAGGCTCCGGTGGGGCATCCACTTTGATTATGCGCCGCGACACTGCCTTGCGCTTGGGCGTCTTGGGCTGCAGCGGGGGATCCTTCTCCTTCTCCTTTTCCCTCTCCTTTGCCGCAGCTTCCAAGAGCTGTGCCTCCTGCTTATCCTTCTCCTGCTCCTGCAGTTTATCCTTCTCCCTTTGCTCCTTCTCTAGTCTCTCCCTCTCCCTTTGCTCCTTCTCTCGCTGCTCCTTTTCCCGCTGCTCCTTCTCCAGCGATGGCTGCTCCGTCTTGAGCTTCTCCTCCAGCTTGCCCGTGAGCATGGCTATGCAGTCGCTGATCCGCTTGCTGCGCTTCACATTCGAGTTGGCCGTGGTGCTGGCCAGGCGAGTGCTGGCCGTGAAGGGCGCTGCAACGGCTGCCGCTGGCGGGGATTTGGTGGCCGGAGCCGGAGTTGTAGGCGGTGTGGGCATCAGCTGCTTGCTGGGCGTGGGCGAGGCGGGCTGTGACTCCTGAGTGGAGCAGGGAACCAGCGTCGCGGGCTCGGGAAGTGGTGGGTGCGGCGAGTGTGCCAGGGGCAGCTCCAGACGCAGCGTTGGCTTGTCCTCAGCGGGAGATCGTGACTTGGCAGTGACTGTGGTGACGGTGGCTGGGGGTTTTCCCTGCTCTGGCTTGGCTGGAAGGGGCTGGGCCTCCGTTGGGGGCTGTTCTGGCGGGGATTTGACGCGCTCCAGCTTGGCTTTCTGCTGCTGCTGCTGCTGCTTCTGCTGCTTCTGTTGCTTCTGCTTGCGGCGGTTGCGCTGCTGCTGTGCCGCCACAGCGGCGGCCGAGGAGGCGGTGGCCATCACCGAGGACCTGGAGCGGGAGCGCGTGGTGCGCAGCAGGTGCTGGTTGTAGATCCTCTTGGTGCTGCTGCGCTGCTGCTTGGACTTGGTCTTGGACTTGGCCTTCACCAGGGACTTGGCCATGGACTTGGCCTTGTTCTTGGCCTTGCGCTTGGCCTTGTTGTCCACGGGGAAGATCTTCTTGCAGACGCGCTTGGCGGGCAGGTTCTCCAGCATCTTCCGGATGGATTCAGCTGCGGGGGAGGACAAGGAAATGATTAGGGAACTCCCAAGGGATGTGTCTGTGTGGGACTCACCATCGCTGGGCCTTTGGCGCGGCGAGTTCTTCAACTTGGACGAACTGCAGCCGCTCTCCTCGCCCTCTGCCTCGCCCTCGTGCTCGCCGTGATCGTGGTCGCCCTCCGCCTCGCCCGCCTCACCCTCCTCGGCCTCCACCTCCAGCTTCTCCTTCTTGCGGGCCGAGAGCTGCTTCAGCGGCTTCTTGGAGAAGGCGCGACGCCGCTTGGTGCCGCAGTAGTAGCGATACTTGCGCTTCTTGGCCAGCGACCACACATAGTCGCCGGAGCAGTCCAGCATGTGGCGATAGAGATCCATGAGGCCGCTGCACTTGCGTCCGCACTTGGTGCAGCTGGAGGGGGCGGACGACGAGGTGGAGGAGCACGAGGAGGCGGATAGCGCGGTAATGGCCGTGACGGCGGCGGCGGCAGAGGAGGAGGAGGAGGACGAGGTGCAGGTGGACAAGGACAGCGAGGTGGAGGCGGACACCGTCGACACGGAGGAGGAGCTGGGCGAGCATGATGACGACGAGGAGGCAGTGCCCGATGAACCCGAGGCCGGCGACGGTTGCTGCTGCTCCATGCCCGACAGCGTGGGCGTGGGCGTGGACACCTCGTAGGAGGAGCGCGAGGAGGCCGACGATCTGGTCTCCTCCTCCGGCTGGACGCGCTGCTCCTGCTGCTCCTGCTTGGGCTGGTGCATGGCGACGACGGATGACGTCGACGCCGGCGCTATTTGCGGCCAGCGGACACAGTTGCTGGCGGCGGCAAAGCGTCCCAGCGCCCGCTTCGGGATGAAGAGGTGGCGCAGCAGGTTGCCCGCCAGCAGCTCCCGACCCACCACCTCGTAGTGGGTGGCGTAGATGTGCGAGTGGCGGAAGGTCTTGTGCTCCTCCAGCGACTTGCGCTGGTCAAACTTGGCGCCGCAGCAGATGCAGAGGTAGAGTCGCGGACGCGCCCACTCGCCGCTGAGGACGAGCGTCCCTCCTCCCCGGCTCCGCTGACGCTCTCGCTCCCGCTCCTGCTCCTCCCTGGCCGCTCCTCCTGCTGCTGCTGCTGCTGCTCCCGCCGGCTGGAGCTGCAGCAGCGACAGAAAGCTCTCGTCGGCGAAGCTCTGGTTGAGCATATCGTCCGCATCGTCCGCGTCCGTCCTGCGCGCAGCCACACCCAGCCCATCCTCATCTCCGTCCTCGTTCTCGCACTTGATCACCGCCTGCTCGTTCTGCTCCAGGATGATGTGCGGCAACAGGCGATGGTCCAGAATGAGGTTCAGCTGCTCCAGCAGGCGACGCTGCTCCTGCTCCTGCTGATCAGGGCCCGGATTCTGCTGCTGCTGCTGCTGATGCTCCGCCGCCGCCGCCAGCGAGAGCGAGAGATCGTGCTTCTGGCGCATCGTCAGCTGCGTCCACATGTCCAGCTTGGAGAGATCGCGCAGACCGAGGCCCAGGCTGGGCTGCTTCAGCTTCTTCACCAGCCGCCCGCCCTCGTTGATCAGCGTGAACTTCTTCACGTAGTCCCACTTCCACTTCCAGCTGTGCTTCGTGTGCGGTCTCCGCCGGAACTTGGCCAGCGGCAGCAGCTCCCCGGTGCCGCCGAACTGCTCGGCGGTGAGGAGTGTGGGATAGGTGGCGCCGCCGGGACACAGCTGGCTGGAGCTGGAGCTGGAGCTGGAGCTGGGGCTGGGTCTGGGTCCGTGCAGCATCATCAGCTCCGGTTTTTGGGGTACAGAGGGAGCTCCTGCTCCTGCTGCTGAGCTGGGTAGCCTTCCATCCAGGTGATTCTGTAGGTTGTGGCGCACATTGAGGACCACATCCTTGTAGAAGTTGTCATCAAACACGGAACTGGCCGCGGCCGCCGAGGCTGAGGAGGAGGCGGTAGCAGCAGCGGCGGCGGCGACGGCGGCGGAGGAGGAGGAGGAGGCGGATGAGGAGGAGGCGGTGCCACAGGCTGAGTTGCTGGCTGGCAGCCGGAACACCGCATCCGGATTGACTGTGTCCTGCGAGTGGCTGCCGCTGGTAGCTGCCTGTTGTTGTTGCTGCTGCTGCTGGAGCTGGAGCTGCTGCTGCTGCTGTTGCCTCTGGGCCGCCGCCCGGCTGCTGCTCCGTGACTTGTGGCCGGGCGTGGCGGCGGCCAAGGGTGGCGGCTCCTCCTCCACCTTGCGCTGACTGCGATTTCGATGGCTGGGCAGCCGGTTCTGGGTGAGTCCCAGGCGGAAGAGAACCGGCTCGTCGGCGCCCATTAATCCTGGCTTGCTGGAGTTGGCAGCTTCCTCCAGCGGCGAGTGCTGCTGATGATGCTGCTGCCGCTGGTGCCCCGCCAGCTGATCGGCGTCCTGGAAGCGCAGGCGACACTGCCGGCAGCCAAAGTACTTGTCCGTATGCTGCTCGCTCAGGTGCTGGAACAGCTGCTCCAGATGCTTGGCCGGCAGACAGATCTGCGGCGGCGGCGTGGCCTGGTGGCGTGGCTTGGTGGCCGTCTGGCCGCACAAATGGCAGCCGGGAAAGCCGATGGCGGCGGACTGGGCACTGGAGCTGGTGGAGCGACCGCTGCAGCGACGCTCCTGCCGCTCCGTGTGGAACTTATCCACATGCTTGGCCTGCAGCTTGCCGGAGGTGAACTTTCTATCACAGTACAGACACAGGACCTTGGAGTGGCCCGCGGCGCTGAGGGCGGCGGCCTCCTCGCGCTCCCGTTCCCGTTCGCGCTCGCGCTCCCTTTCCCGCTCTTCGGTCAGCCGCTGCAGCTTCTCCATGAGCCGCGGCAGCCGTTCCAAGGGCAGGCTGCAGATCAGCGAGATGGCCGGTGGCGGCAAGTTGTGGTCCTCTGCCTGCGACTGCGGCTGCGGCACCTGTTCCTGCTCCGTCGTCGTCACATCCTCCTGCCGTGGCTGACGCTTCTTGCGAGGTGTGGCGGGCGCGGCGGTAGCGGGAACGGATGCGGGCAGGGAAACGGTGAGAGTAACGGGTGCCGCCGCCGCCGCCGCTGTCGTCGGTGTCCCTGTTGAGGTTGCCCCTGCTGGTCCAATTGGATTCTTGCCGTTGACCTGCTGCTGTTCCTCCGAGAGCTTGAAGCCACGGCGCAGGCCGAAGCGCCCCATGGTCTTCATGTGGAGGCGGCCAGTGGGTCAATCGGTTCGTTGCACAAGTTCTGCTGCGTCCTGTGGTGGTGAGTCCTGTGTGGGTTCCTGCAACCAAGCAAAGGGACGAAATGTGAGGCAACTCTCATATACATGTACACACATACACATGCACATGTACACATGCATGAACATGTTCTTTTTCGCTTTTCTTTTTGTTGACAAATAGAAGAGCAAGAAGAAGAGCATGCAGAAGAGGAAGATGTGAGGAGGAAGAAGAAGCAGCAGCAGCGAAAAAAAAAACAAAAACTACTCTCTCACACACACGCACACACATGCACATGCACGCACATACAGAGAGAAAAAACTCTGGCAGAGTTTGTGCACACACACACATACACACAGGCGGGACACAACACACAAACACACACACACACCTGCCTTTTGGCTCAATAGGAAATTATACAATAAACATTTTCGACTGCTTGCGCCTCTTTTATCTGTGTTATCTTGCTTTTTATCGTTTGTTGTTGTTATTGTTGTTGCTGCTGCCTCTGCTGCTGTTGTTATTGTTGTTAGTGTTTGAGTGCCATTTCACACGGCATTGCATTTTTTTTTTACCCCGTTTCGCTTTTCTTGGCTTTTTCGCTTGGCACAGGCAGAGCACCACACACACCACACACACACACACACACACACTCTGAGAAAATCACCCGCACTGCACTCAGTTTTCTGTGTCGTGTGGTTGTTGGTTGGTTGGTTTGGTTGGTTTGGTGGAGTATTGCACTTTTCTGGGTCGGAAAGGAGTCGTCGTCGTCGTCGTTGTCGTTGCCTGGCCCCAGCGCTCCGCTCCGGATGCGTTAGCCGTCAACGGGTCGCACGCGAAAAACCGCACAGCATTTCTAATTCATTTTATTTACTATGCGCGTATTATTTTTTTCCACCCTAACAACTGCGTTAGGAGGTATCTAACGTTTAGCCCAAATCGATGCGTGCGTGCGGTGCGGCAGGGGGGCGGGGGGCGACGGGGGGCAGTGTGCCCAAAGGCTGAGACATACGAAAATCCCGACGCGAACGGTGCTCTGCCTGTGTCACAAAATACAAATATTGTGTATAATGGGGTTTTCAATGGGGCTTTTTGTTAACCCAAACACCAGACTTGGAGCTATATTTGTGGGCTATCTCTCTCTCGCTTTCGTAGCATTAATATTTATTATTTAAAGCCAGCAGTATAGACTTCATGAGCCGATCGTAGCGATTCGGGTTTTCAAAAACGAAGTTTCCATCACTTGATCAAACAGAGATGAATATACAAAATCGATATTTGAACTTATTTCGTTTTGTAAAAAAGTTGCGCTTATAAAATAATTTAAACAAATTTTCAAAATCATTAAAAGCATCTCTTGAAGACATATTTTCTATCATTTGAATATTTACTAGAAACAAGGCTACATTTTTAAAGCCAAAGGTTGCAAAGGTGTAAAACATTCGGCTGAAGGAGTTATTTAGTTTGTTGGTTAGTTATTGCAATTATGTAAAACTATCAAATTTTTTGTAATAAACAGTTTTTAATATAAGTAACGATATTTTCTTTAGCATGGTTAATGTGTTTCAAGTCGATACCTTTCCATCTAAGCAAATAATATTAAGTAAAGACCAAATCGACTCGCCTAGTGATAATCTATATTCTAAAATACGTACATACTCATATTTTAATGGGATCGTAAAAGCCCCACTTAAAAGTTTACAGGAATTATACCCTTCCTGGGTTATAATCCAATTGGCGCTCCACATTTCCTGAAATTTCCAGTGTGTACACACTTGAGATGTAAAGAGTGTGACCAGTTACTTCTCACGCCGCTCGTTTGCCTAGCGATAGTCTACAAGCAATCGATAGTGGAAACAACGATGTTTGATTATTAAAATCGATGTATCGAAACATCGATGTTTTTGCAGTTCTTGTTTTTGACGAGTCATTTCTTGTTGCCGCCGCAAATTATAACAAAAAGAACTAATTTTCAGTGCTAGACGGAGATAATGCCGTACAACATGGACATATTGATGCCGGAGAAGGTACTTGATCCTGGTTGGCAACGCCCAGACACAGTAATATCTTGTAATTCCCTCTTCCCAGCAGGACGAGCTGTCCGACCTTAAGCCGAAGGATGCCCACAGTTCCCTCGATGAGCTGGACATCGACGATCTCTATGTGCGCTACAAGGTAAGAACGCTGGGTGAATCTCCTCTTCCAAAAGCTGGCTAATTAAGGGCCAATCTGTCCCCACAGAAACTGCAAAAGACCCTCGAGTTCATCGAAGTGCAGGAGGAGTACATCAAGGATGAGCAGCGCAACCTAAAGAAGGAGTACCTTCACGCCCAGGAGGAGGTGAAGCGCATCCAGTCAGTGCCGCTGGTGATCGGCCAGTTCCTGGAGGCCGTCGACCAGAATACGGGCATCGTGGGCTCCACCACGGGCTCCAACTACTACGTGCGCATATTGTCCACCATCGATCGCGAGCTGCTGAAGCCCTCGGCCTCGGTGGCCCTGCACAAGCACAGCAACGCCCTGGTGGACGTACTGCCGCCAGAGGCGGACAGCTCCATCTCGATGCTGCAGCCGGACGAGAAGCCGGACGTTAGCTACGCCGACATTGGAGGCATGGACATGCAGAAGCAGGAGATTCGCGAGGCAGTAGAGCTGCCGTTGACTCACTTCGAGCTGTACAAGCAGATCGGCATCGATCCGCCACGCGGCGTCCTCATGTACGGTCCGCCCGGTTGCGGCAAGACTATGCTGGCCAAGGCTGTGGCCCATCACACCACCGCCTCGTTCATCCGCGTCGTGGGCTCCGAGTTCGTGCAGAAGTACCTGGGCGAGGGGCCGCGCATGGTGCGCGACGTCTTCCGCCTGGCCAAGGAGAACGCCCCGGCCATTATCTTCATCGACGAGATCGATGCCATTGCCACCAAGCGCTTCGACGCGCAAACGGGCGCCGATCGCGAGGTGCAGCGCATCCTTCTGGAGCTGCTCAACCAGATGGACGGCTTCGATCAGACCACCAATGTCAAGGTGATCATGGCCACCAACAGGGCGGATACCCTGGATCCGGCTCTGCTGCGTCCGGGCCGTTTGGATCGCAAAATCGAGTTCCCGCTGCCCGATCGCCGGCAGAAGCGTCTGGTCTTCTCCACCATCACGTCCAAGATGAACCTTAGCGAGGATGTGGATCTCGAGGAGTTTGTGGCGCGACCGGACAAGATTTCGGGCGCCGACATCAATGCCATTTGCCAGGAGGCGGGCATGCATGCGGTGCGCGAGAACCGCTACATAGTGCTGGCCAAGGACTTCGAGAAGGGCTACAAGAACAACATCAAGAAGGACGAGCAGGAGCATGAGTTCTACAAATAGATTAAGCATCCCCTTAACCACCAATTCCCCCCCTCCTCCCTACACATACATATATCTCCTCCACCACCTCCTTTCGCCCCTCGTTTGTACGCCGCCTGTGGATAAACCATTAATAAAAAGTAACTAATAACGTCATTCCATTGTTATTGCATATTTAATATTGGTTGGTCCACTGCCACATCTACATTATTCGGCGACATGTGAATGGCACGAACAGCTGATGTGGGTTTGTTTACATTTGCTGCGTCCATTAGAGCGGTCACCTCAGGCATTATACAACTATAGTATAGTTATGCCATGATCTTAGGCTTCCTTTTGCAACGCTAGGACAATGTCGACGCTGTATCCTAATCAAAATTTACGACTCATTAATATCCGATATTTTTTCAGTATATAGAATACCTTCTGAGCGACATGTGAATGGCCAGAGCAGCTGATGTGGCTTTGTTTACATTTGCTGCGTCCATTAGAGCGGTCACCTCAGGCGTAATACAGCTATAGTATAGGTTTATCATGATTCCAGGCTTCCTTTTGCGACGCTTGGATGATTTCTACGCCTATTCCCAATCAAAATGAACATGCTCATTCAAGCACTCTTTAATATCCGATATTTTTCGGTATTTTTGTATATACCAAAGCTTTGAGGCGAATGGCAAATGAAAGGATAGTATTTTTCGAATGAGCTTATTATCCTTTTACAGGGAGACCCCCGTATAAATATAAGGACCATTCCCCAGTAGGTGATTACATATACATATGTGGCACTCTAACCCATATTTGCCTCCTACCCAGGTTACTCCCCGCCTGCCCAGTATCAAACCACGTCCTTTAACCAACAAACAAAATAGAAAAAAGCAATATATTTGATTCGGTGTCAAAGGGAGATACAAAATAATAAAAAATAAAAAAAAACAAGGAGCATCGGCGATGATCACGCCCAGCCAGCTACTTCATCAGCGAGTTGACCACGGCATTCACATTGATGGCCTTGAGGTCGGCATACGTCTGCCCCGTGCCAACGAACACGATCGGCTGGCCGGTGATGTAGGTCATGGAGATGGCGGCGCCCACCTTGTCGTCGATGGTATCGAACTTGGTCAGCACAATGCCGTCGATGATGTGCGGGTTCTCGTTGGAGGAGAAGTCGGCCAGCGACTGATTGAACTTGACCAGCTGATCGACGGCCTCGTTGCCCACCAGTGCCTCGCCCACGAAGAGCACCAGGTCCGGGTTGTTCACCTTGATCAGCTTGGACAGCGATCGCATTAGCGGCTCATTGTCCTGCATGCGGCCGGCGGTGTCAACGAGCACCACATCGACCCGCGTATCGTTGGCGAACTTGATGGCCTCCATGGCAATGCCGGCGGCATCCTTGCCATAGCCCTTCTCGTACAGCTGGACCATGGTGCGGCCGTCGTGCTTGGCCGCCGGATGCAGGGCGTTCAAATGGCGGGTATGGGTGCGCAGCTGCTCCACGGCACCGGCGCGGAACGTATCGCAGGCGGCGATCAGCACATTGAAGTCGTTCTCGATCAGCCAGAAGCAGATCTTGGCCAGGTTGGTGGACTTGCCCACGCCATTGACGCCGCAGAAGATGATGGTGTAGGGACGGCCGTTGCGCTTCGATTCCAGGGCATCGCGTATGATGTCGATGCGCCGCTTGGGCGAGAGAATCCTCACCAGCGACTGCGTCAGCGCCTCCTTCACCTGGCTGGCGATGCTGTCGAAGGTGCCCATCTGCTTGCCCTCCAGGCTGGTGGCCACCGAGTCGCACAGCTTGACCGCAATTTCGGAGGCCACGTTCTTCGATATCAGATGGTCCCGCATCTTCTCCAGCGCCGGCTGCAGGTCAGCTAGCGACATGGTCTTGGCGCCCACGATGCCCTTGAAGTAGGACAGTAGGCCGCCACCGCTGCCGC
Source organism: Drosophila baimaii (assembly GCA_018874675.1). NCBI lineage: Eukaryota > Metazoa > Arthropoda > Insecta > Diptera > Drosophilidae > Drosophila > Drosophila baimaii. The sequence continues at coordinate 22,354 of JAEIIU010055961.1, forward strand.
CGCTCCTTTTGCTCGTCTTTGAGTGCACCAACTGCTCAGCCTCCTCGTCGCCACTGGATCCGGACTCGAGGTCCGCCTCGTCCTCGCTCTCCACATCCAGATCGGGGATTACGCCCTGCATCGTCCCCACCAGCTGTTCCCGAGGAGTGGATAGTGGTTTAGTAAGCCAAGAGCAGCCGTGCCACGTCTCTACTCACGTCACTGTTGATGTTCTGGTACTGCACATCCTCGGGCGCATCCTTGGAGCGGTCCAGCAGCACGGTGTCCTTGGAGCTGCCGCCCAGATCCCAAACACGCGGCTTCTTGCCCGCCTTCTCGGAGGCAGGCGCCTTGCTGGGCTTGGTGTCGATGGGCGAGGTCTTCTTGTTGGTCGTGCCCAGCTTCTCCCGCATCTTCCGTCGATTCTCCGCAATTATATCGTCCATGGACCGCGGCGACGACGACGAAGACGACGGCGACTTGGACGGCGGCGGACTCTCCTGGATATTGACACGCTTCTCCGTCGTCGCGGCCTTCTTGTCGTCCTGCAGCATCGAGGCGACGGTCTTCTTTGACTTCTGCGACTCGTTGTAGGAGCGCATCGCCTTGGGGGCCTTCACCTGCTTGGCGGACGCCTCCTCGGCGGCGCTTAGGACGCGCCGGTACTCCCGATCGAAGTCGTACTCCTCGCCCAGACGCTCTGCGGACGAAATGCTGCCGAACTTCTCCTTGAAGGCCAGCTGCATGTCCGCCAGGAAGGCATCCAAATAGGTCAGCTTGATCACCTTCTGGAACACGGCCGCATAGACCAGATCCAGCTCATTGTCCAGCTTGAACTGCACGCCCAGGTGGTCCTCCTCGAAGTACTTGGCCTCAGTGTTCCGCTCCTGCCACCCAGAGACAGAGTCGTTTGCGGTTGATAGTAGTGGTTAAAAAAGGGGAAACAGGACTCACCTCCAGGATAACGCCACGTATGAGGCTGTTGATGCAGGAGGCGAAGCTGCTGCCTGACGCGTTCGAGTTCCACAGCACGACGCCGCCCTTCGTGAATATCACCACAAAGTCCAACATATTAGCTACCGATCCAGCAATTCCTCTCAATGTTTCCACGCTCTGGCATTGCACAGCGAAAGCAAAAGCGTTCCACGTCACTTGCGGGCCAGTGTGACCGCAGCGGAGCGGCGCAATATGCCGCGGTCATGGGCGTAGCTAAAGGGGATTTTACCTCTTGCTAACGGTACTGGCGGTAACAAATATAACGATTTTTAAGAAATCAAAAACCCAATATTGTGGTTTTGTATCCGAATAGATAGCGTCCTTAATTTGTATCCTTGATAAGAATTTATTAATTTCTTAGTTGCTATACATCAACCGCTATAGATTTACTTAGTTTGCCAACAAAATCTTATTTTAAAAACTCATCATAATTATATAGTACATAATTTATAGAAGCAACTTACAACTTTTTTTTAATTAAACAACAAAACATCAACTTTTACCACCATAACTTTGATTTTGGCTTATAAAAACATCGAATTCATAGCTTTTTTCCGCTCTAGGGGAATCCCTGAAAATCACCATACGTTAAAATCAATATAAAGATTGCACAAGCCTTTATTTTAGATTTCTTATTATTAAAATAATAATTAATTTATTAAATAAACTCAAAACAGAAAATAAAGAAATAATTAATTCATTAAACAAACGCAAAATCGAACATGAAGCTTTTGTAAATATTTTGTCAATATGTATATTCAAGTTTAAAATATTCAATACATTCAAAAAATGTTATTTTTTTAATATTCCAAGATACTATGTTATATATGTATGTATAGTATAGTACCTATTTTTTTTGGCTTTAAAACGCATTATTAATAATTGCTCCACGATAAAGATTTAAAATGTCGACATTTTCTGGCGTACACTTCTATGTACTCTATTTATAACAATAAATTAAGTGTCAAAATATCAAATAAAATTCATAACTTCATTAAGAAATCATAGTAGTGCAATTTCTAAAATTGTTTGAAAGCTAAGGAGTACGTTATATGTACGTAAATTTGTACATGTTTTTCTTCTTTTAAATGCAAAACAAAAAAAACTTGTTAATAATTAAAAAAAAAGTTTAATATAGCCATTTTTATTACCTTTGATCATAGATAAATCAAAATTCTGATGTGGTGGACCATTTTGGACCACAGATTCGAGATCAGCGCACAATAATTGATGAATGCATTGGCATTTTGCTGGGGATGAATGCACAATGGCTCACAATAAAAGTCTTAGCTGGAAGCCACAACAAAGAGGGTCCTGTGGGAAAGTTAGAGGCTGGTCCTAAAGGAAAAAGCATTAAGGAAACCCAAATATAAAATGCAATTTATTGTTTGTTTTTTTTTTGTTTACACATCTTTAATGTTAAATTTAGTTGTGTATGTCCACTTTTATTACAATATAAATTATTATTTATATTTAATAATACATTATTAGAGTCCAAGTCCTAACACATCTTTTATACCGCATAATATCGAAGCACTCGTATTCATTCAGTTTGTTTTTCCCATATTAACATTGTTTTAAAAACTCGCATTTGGTGGATTAAAAAATTGTTATCATTCGCTTGCCTTGCTTCGGGGAGGGGGGGGCTATTAAATATTTATAGTGCTCTGGATAAAGGCAATAACAAAATAAAATTAAACGCCTGATTTGGATAAATACATATATATAGCTTAGGAGAAGCACGTGTGTGTGTGGAGTATATTCCTTCATTTCATTTCGATTTGTTTTTTCGTTTTCGATTTGCATAAGGCCAAGCTAGGTTGCTTTTTGGAACTGATCGATCTCTGTGTGTGTTGTGTGTGTTCAATGCGTGGCTTTTCTGCGCAGTACAAGAGCAGTGTGTGTGGGTGGAAATCTGTGATTTGGTTAAGTTTCGTTTCGATTTTAGTCATGTAAACGTACATCATTAAATATATATATATATATATGTATGTATAGATAAAATAAATATTAGTACAAAATGAAATGCAAATTATATATCTTCAATTCGTATTAGCAAAGACAGTGTTTGCATCTTAAATTCATCATCATCACGCCCCCTAAGTTGCTTAAAATGACAAAAAAAAAATAACGTACAACGTACATAAATAATAAGTATTACAAGATCAGGGAATATATAGTAGAGAGAACCGGGGAACAATCACGGGTAAAAAAAAACACGCTCAGGCCACATATATTATACGAGGATGGATGGATCATTATAGTTACGGGGAATACGTACGTGTGTAAAGTGGATTTGGTGCAATTGTGTGTTTTATTAAATTAATACAAATTAAATACAGTTTTGTGGCCTTTCAATAAATACAACTTCAACTCGTTAAAGTAAAAGTCTCTGGGCGAGCGTTTGTTTTGTGTTTTTTTTTTTGTGGGGGAATTCCGAATGAGAACTGTCACATTCCGAGGGAGTAATGGGTGGTAATTATATTAAAATGGAATTTCATATTATGCATAATAGTAGAGAACGTATGTAAGTAGTAATTAAAATATAGTAAATGTCTTTTTCTTTTACAAAAGTATCGACTGTGTGTGTGTGGAAATCATAATTGTAATAATAATCGAAGGGTAGGCGGCTTTCTGTTGTGTTCGTTGTGTGTGTGTGTTTGTTTATAAATTGTGGTAAATCTCTTCTCGTGCCTAAGTTGCTAAAGTTTACACCTGACATGCCTTCGAACTGTGCCATCCGCAATCCACTATGAATTAATTTAAAAACTTAATAGACCGTGAGCAGCTCTATCATCTCACTTGCCTCTGGCAAGTCTTTATGTCCTTGAACACTACAAAGAATGACGCTAGACTACAAATTGGGAAAATAGCCCCAGGAAAGCGCTTTTTAATCTCAGCTTTACATTCTGTGGATCGTGTGTGGGTGTGAGTGTGTGTGTGTGAGTGTGTGTGTGTTGCGTTGTAAAAAAACCTTCACTTTCTCTGGCTTCCGCAATGCAAGTGTGTCCATTGGATGATGCACATTGGATTTGATAAATAATGCCTTGCCAAAAACGAAGAATTCGTAGCAAAATAAAATCCCCTAGGCGCCCCAGATCAAGGCGTGGGATTCCCCTTATAAAACAAGCATCAATTGAGAAGCCAGAGAGTGAGTGAGTGAGCCAGTTGGACAAATCGATTGGAGTGTGATTGTGGTGGATGTGGTTTGGAGTGGGTGAAAAGTGGATGCTGATTCGGATTGGAAACGGGGTTGGTTACACGGTATCTCCACTAACGCTTGCTATTCGGATTCAATTTGCAGGACACCATCTCCTCCTTCGCCAGCTTGGCTCTGTACTCGGCCATCATGTCACGACACTGGATGCCAATGTCCAGGAGCTGCGAGAACATCGATTCGCCGCGCTTACAGTATGCATCCTGATCGTAGTCCACATAGTTTGTGAGATTGTACAGGGCCTTCGATTCGGCCAGGAAGGACTCCAGAGTGGTGTTCACAGTGCGATGATACTCCACCACCATTTCCTCCGTCTGCTGCAGGTCGTCAATGGCCTGATGCTGCACGATGAGATCATCGGACATGTCGTGTTCCTGTAGATGAGGAAAAAGGGATTGGAATTAGGTTAAGGGATAGGGGGTGATGGGTGCTACACTACATTGTAAATAGTTCTTAAAATAGTGTTTTCTTTGCAATGGAAACTCCTCTTGTTTACTCTGGTCACGTATCGAATAAATAAGCTGCATTATTCCAACAAAAAACCGGCAACGAAGCATGTAGAGACACGCTAAGACACGCAGAAACATGTCTCTTCAACTAATTCTCCTCCGCTGGGGGACTGCCTTGCCCAAGTCTGGGACGCTTTGTGTCTTCCGCACGTGGCAGCCGACAGGCAAACTCGTACAGCTTCGGATGGCTTTCGGTTATATACCATATATCCTGTGTGTAGCTGCGCATCAGGGGCGGAGGCGGAATCATATGCTTCCTGATCTCCATCACCTCCTCTATTAGTTTGGCCATTTCTTGGCTTTCTGCCTGCTGCTTGAGCGCATACCGCTCGCCTGCTGGCGGCAGATACGCGAAGCGTGGCTCTTCCTGCCCATGCTCCTCCTCCTCGAGCAGTTCGTGGCCCGTCTCCCACATCTTTTGATAGTCGACATCAAGATTGGCACTGCTCTTAGCCCGCGACGGATCAGCATCATCGTCCAAGGACACGTAGAATGTGTCGTAATTGCGTTCACCTGGGCTCTTCGTTGCTTTCTTTGCTTTGGGTCTATCGACTGGATACGGAGGATCCAGCCATCGCGGCATATCCTTGGCTGGCTTGCTACCCACTGGCACTGGCGGCTTCTTGGCATAGACACTGAAGTTCTTTAGGATCTTGGGCTTGTTGCGTTTCCACACGCAAGGCAGCGGCGCCTTTGGTCCGGCCCGGACAGATGGGCCAACACCCAGGGCGGCGGTTTTAGCCAATCCACCTCCGACGGCGCCGGACTTTGGGCCATAGACGGAATGCAGGGCACGCACACTGGTGTACCGCGCAATAGCTGCCACCTGGCGGCGATCCGAGCAGGAGCCACGTGTATAGGGCGTGGCTCCTACGTCGCAGTGTCTGCCAGTCGCAGCCTTGAGCATCTTGTGTGCGTGCTTGCTTTTATAGTCGAAAATCTGTACTGAATTTATGGGAAACTGGGCTCGAGCGATGTGCTCTGGGTTTGGATCTGGATGTGACTGAGAGAGCTGGGGCAGAGACAGCTAACGAAGCTAAAGGCAAGGCCTGCTTGGTAAGGGTTCGGGACAAATGCCTGGCTAACTAGATTGAGCATTCTCTAGGGGGAAAACAGGTAGGAGCAAATGGGAGTACTTACGCTCAGCGAACTCAGCATGGCCAGGTCCATGTTGCCGGCATTTCCGTTCTTATTGTTGTTGTTGTTATTATTGTTCAGACCCGTGGACATGTGGCGCTGTTTCAGTGACTGAGCGGCCTGCTGATGCTGATGATTGAGGTCCTCCTCCTCCTCCTCGTCGTCCATAATTTCGATGGCCTCGCTAATGTCACCGCTGGGACCGCCCATCTCCACCACATCCTTGACCACCAGCTCCTTGACACGATCCGCATAGCGCAGCGTATTCAGCGTATGCTCGCAGGAGCTCAGGCCCGGCGAGATCATGGCAATCATGCAGGTCTTACTGTTCTCCCCAATGAACGAGTCGCGCAACACCTGCGTCAGCTTGGAGACGCGGAAAGGCAAATGGGCTGACTGCTTACCCAGCGCTCGAATGCACTCCTTAAGGGCGAGCAGCGATTTATTGATTTCGGCTCCCTCCAAGCGCGTCTGCCGATCGGCCGACGATGTGTCCACGCCACGTTCATTGCCCGCCAAATCGATGAACGAGAATTTGCCATGGATCTTTGTCGAGCCCATGGGACGCAGCACAATCTGGAAGACGGCATGCGAACGTGACGAGTTGGCGTTGGCCGACGTCTGGCCAGATGTGCGGGCCGTGTTGCCATGCTGGATTAGCTTCAGCACCTCCTCCACGCCGTCCACCACCTTCTCGGTGAGGCCCACCACCTGAATTTGCTGCTTGCCATCCTCCAGGACGCGCAGCTTCTGCTTCTCCGCCAGCAGATCGAAGACCTTGCCACTGTAGATCTCAAAGAAGCTGGCCGACACGACCAGGTTCATGGAGCGATAGCGTGGTAAATTCAGTGTGACAAATACATCCTTTGCCGCCATGGCATAAATGCCATTCTTGCAATTCTGGACTTTGCCATTAAACTCGCCGCCCATGGTGTGCGTTTTGCCAGAGCCAGTCTGGCCGTAGGCGAAGCACGTGGCCATGCCACCTTCGAAGATGGTCTTGACCAAAGGCTTCGCTGTGTATCTGCGAAGGAAGAAAGGGGTTTGAAGTTACTAAGAAGTGCGAAATATAAGATAACAAAACTTAAAGTACAAATTGGAGGATATATATATTGTCCTTCGCCCTTATATTTTATGTGTTTTTCAATTGGTTATTGCAGTTAGTTTGTGTTTTATGGTCTGTTTTCCATGCCAGTTATAAGCGTATTATCATTACTTTTATCTGTTTTGCATTCCAATTGATCTTGGAAAAAAAACATCTAAGAAAAGCTAACTTCAGACGGTGCCTAATTTGATATACCCTTGTAGATAATTTATTACTTATTAAACAAGATTTTGAACCAAGAGAATAAATTACACGAAACACCCTGTTTCTCTTGTATGTTTATATGGTAGCTATCAGATATAGTTGGCGGATTATAATGCAAATTTTAATCAAGTGCTCTTATCATTGAAAAAAAAGCATGTATAATGGAAAATGTATGTGAAATGTAAAATGTAAATATGTAAAATATGAATTTAGACCGATCTTTTCAATGGCAGCTATATGATATGTTAGTCCGATTTCAATGAAATTTTTAGGTTGTGGCTGTATTTATATTATAGAACTTCAAATAAAGTTTTATTTAATTATCTTACGAAATAGCGAAAATATGCTCATTTTTTCCGATCGTTTCTATGGCAACTATAGGATATAGTGTCCGATTCTGGCTGTTCCGACATATATACTGCTTGCAAAAGATATAAGACTATCCTAAAAGTTTCAGCCCGAAAGCTAAAAAACTGAGAGACTAGTTTGCATATAAACCGACAGAGGGACAGACAGACAGACGGACATGGCTAGATCGACTCGGCTGGTGATGCTGATCAAGAATATAT
>JAEIIU010055961.1:30119-103116 GCA_018874675.1 Drosophila baimaii
TGATCAAGAATATATATACTTAATGGGGTCGGAGATGACTCCTTCACTGCGTTGCAAACATCATGGCAAAGGTATAAAAAGAGTATTTACGGTATTTACGGTGTAATAGTATTTCTAAATACTCATACATATGCATCTATAGAGTATTTAAGGGTCATGGTAATTATTATTTATTTGACAAGTTCACGTCGTTGTCTCTTTAATCCTTTTCATTTCCTTTCAATGACGTTAAGCTATGACGAAGCGTAAACTTTAAACTTGCCAGCTGATTCATGTCTGCAATTTTTGGTAAACAGTTATTATTGTCAACTGCCTTCAGTTAACCGTTATCTGTACGCTACATTACGTTTTAAAGCACCGTTGACATTACTCATGGGGCTTCGGTTCTCCTTCTTTAACCGTGACGTAGTGTCATAGGCGACGTTACGTTACGTCCGCTTCCTTCACATCCCCAACACCCCATCCACCCCCTCCCAACACCACAAGCAGCCATTGACTCATGCGCAAAGCCCGGAAAAAAGAAGTATGTTGATGAAGAAAGCGGAGAGGCGAGAGGCAAGAGAGAGAGAGAGAGAGGCAGACAACAGTGAGACAGGCCGAAGAAAAACGAAGAAAAATAAACAAAGCGCGCTAACCGAGAGCCGCTTTAATTCAATTGAAGGCAACACGCACACACACATACACATGACACACTAATATGTATACAAATGCCGGGCTAAAAGGCAGTTACTTTTCGAAATCTCTTCCGCTGGCAGAATCCACCAATTTAGAGAGAGAGTTCGAACGCAAATCGGCAGGTTCATAGCAAATGACCGAATAGGTTGGTGGTGGTGGCGGCGGGTAGGGTAGGGGAGTAGGTGACGGACGGCGGGCTTTTTCAGTTAGTCATACATTCAACAACAACAAAAACAACAAAAAAAACAATATAAAACAAACTTGGCTATTTCGGGAGCGACCGCTTTCAAGTTGCATGTGTCTCTAGCTATATCTCTCTCTCTCTGCGAGCGCGTGTCTGTGTGGGAATGAGTAGCTTAGACAGTCAGTGTCGAGCTCAAAACAGTGACTCTGCACTCACAGTGACCGTGAAGCAGTGTTTCTTGGGATAATTTAAGTACAAATATTAACAATAAGTTAGCATATTTGCTTAGCTTATTAAAATATTAAAATTGTATAAATAAAACTGTTAATAACCTTGAAATTTAGCCCAAACTAGGTGACAAACATTGTTCTACTTAATCTTTTGCTGATTAACTAACTGTGAATGTGAGTAGTATGTACTTTTGTAACCCAGTAACTTCCTGTGAAAGCTGATAGTAACTATGATTAGTGCCATTAAATTTCGACTGCATTCTATTGTTGATAAAGAACCTTTGTTTAAGATATTATACAAGAGATTAGAGAACTCAAAACCAATGGGAAAATGTGATTTATATGGATGCAAGCTAGAAGGAATCCAAATAACACACATTAAACTGTAAAAAGGAGCAATTCCCGCTGCTTACTCAAAATGCAACCATGCGATATGCTTGTTCAATCGTGTTCATAACTCGATGACAAGGCAAACGCTGCTAGATATGCTTGTTTAATCGTGTTAATAACTCGATGACAAGGCAAAACGCTGCTAGAGAGCTACATAAATCCTTTTATGCTGGACGGGCTTATAAGGCAATGGATTTGGTTTCGAGTTTTTGTAGTAGATAGAAAAGCCCGCCCGCAGCTCGAAATAGAATGAATATACTCACTTGTACACCATGGCGTTGTCGCACGTGTCGTTGAAGGCATAATCGAAGCGAAATTTGTGATTCTCAAGGAACTTCGTTAGGTCCACCTTGGAGCGCGGCTCGTGCAGAATGAGCACGTCCTTGCGCGGCACCGAGATAACGTCGATCTCCTTGCGATTTACTTCCTTGCGGCTGATCGGTCGCTTGCGCACACAGACCGTAATCTGATGGTCATCCACCTGCTGGCCGTCGAGCAGCGGCATAAACTCCATTGTGCCCTGATAATCGCGTATCATTTGTGCCGTTTCCCAGTTGGGATTGCCCGGATCCTGGTTCATTTGCGCCACCTTCTCCTCCCGCATCTCGGCCTGACGAGCGCGCCGCTTCTCGCGATTCTCCTTCAAACGCTCCACCTCCTTGAGAGCGTGCGAACGTCGCGTTCCACCGGCACCGCCCTGCGATGTCGTGTTGCTCGCCTGCGATTGAGCCTGGGCCTGTGACAGCGAAGCAGCACTGGCTGCCGCGCCGTGATTGCTTGTGGTATTGGGGGCGGCCGAGGCGATGCGAGACTGCTGGCCGCCGGCTGCCGTGGTGATCGAGCTGCTGGGCTGCACGAGACGGGGTCGCTGCAGACCTGTTCCCGTTGCCGGAACGGTTATGTTGCTATTTGTATTGGTGTTCGTGTTGGTGCTCTGACTGTTGCCCATCGGCTGTGGGATCGAGGCCGTCTCCTGGATCTTGTTCATTTGGCTGCCGACCAGGGTCATGCGGCTGGTGTGATTACCACCGATGGCGGACTGCGTGGGGTTGCGCGATAGATTCATCGGGGCGGTGGCCTGCTTCTTCGGCTCGGGGGCATTATGCTGTTCCACGGCATCGGCGGTTATCTCTGGATTCAGCGAGAGTATGGCGTCCAGTTCCACCTCCTTGCCCTTGGTCTCGCCGCGCTCGTACCACTCGACTGTGATGCACTTGCTCGGCTGATTAATCACGGCCACCACGGCCATGTGGACGCGGCCATCGGTGCGCTTGATCTTAACGCTCTGGCCCACGGTAATCATGTCCATGATGTCGCTACTGGACTGTCTTGGGGTTGCTGCTGCTGCTTCCTGGCTTAGCGTGCAATTTCGTGTTGTGTGGACAGCAGGAGCGGTCTGGTCTGGGTCTGGGTTTTCCTGTCCTCTCTGGTTCGCACTGCTTTCTGACGCTTGCTACTCCCGTTAGACGTAGACAGACCTCAAACTGCTTGCTAGATGCGAAACGAAATTCTACGATAAAGGGAAAAGAGAGAAAAGAACAAAATTAGTCCACCATTTTTAGGGGCCAAAATGGGTTTTTTGTTAAGTTTTTGCTTACAACAACAACAACAACGCTGAGTCAACCTCGATGCGGGGAGGAGGTCGGTCGGAGGAGGAGGCACTGGCAACCAGTGTGCAAGGAGCACCTAATGGGCAGCCAAGTGGTGCTGCTGCTGCTCAACGATTTTGTAGGGAACTGCAAACGTTTTTTAGAGTTTGCAAGTTTGTAAGTTCGTGTTAACTCTACAGCTTCTTCTTCCCCTTCGAGGTCGTCGACAGCGTCTGTTTGGTGTGTGTGTGTGCGCGACTACGCCACAGCGAGCGTGTGTGCGTTGGTTGGTGTGTGTGTGTTTGTGTGTTTGTTAGGCCTGCATGTGTGCGCTTAAACCAAATTTAAATGCCAACTGTCGCTTTGGTCGCGTCTGGCAACGGATAACAAAATAACGGATTGCAGGAAGAAGAGGGAAACCTAATAGGCAAGAAGTGAGGGGAAGGGGGAAAAAGGAGAAAGATGGGTCAGAAGCCGAGTCACAGATCGCCGCCGTTTTGCCGCACTATGCAACACTGTCGCGCGCACATAGCGACACATATGCAGCTAGAATAGTGCCCAAAAAAAAAACAAGCCAAACAAAAAAAATACGGTTAACCGGGGAGTCGGCACGGGGCAAGGGGGGCTGCAATAATCAATGCCTTACGTTAATTAGATGCAAGCGGACAACATTACGTTGCCGCTTTACGTCATACACGGCTCCCACACTACCAATACACTCACACACGCACACACACGCACGCACAACACACATGGACCAACACAGCGAAACAGACGGTCGCGGAAATGTAATTGAATTTTTGCAATCTGCTGCTGTTTCGCTTTGTGCTCACCTTTACTGCTGCGCTGCTCTCCCAACCGCTACAATATATTCGCACTTGCCATAAAAAACTAGACGATTTACCGACCGATCACAACGAAATATCACAAAGTGTGTTATAGTTTTACTAAGCAAAGCGAGACCAGATGTCAACAATTTAGTAGTTTGTCAGTGCTTCATCGACATTGCTATTCGCCACTCCACTCTCCGCTTGGCCGCCAATCGAAATCGTTATCGGCCAGTGCTGGAAGCCGGACGATGTATTTCAAACAGTACGTTGCTAGGGTAATCAAAGGCTACTCAGGCCAGGACTTTTTAAGGGATACGTTGGCGCCACTGCTGAACGCGCTGGCTTGGATTTGAAAAGTATTTTCCAGCGTGCAGTTGCAATGCGAATTACCCGAATCGGATGCCGGTTGGCGGTAGCCAGAGATACAGCTGTCCGGTATGTTTGGCTGTGTTGGGCAGAGACAAAACATCGATAGCCTATCGATAACACCGCGAGTGGTGCCTTGACGCATCTCTAGTGGCAAGAGATTTGTTTGTGCGTAGAAAGGAAAGTAAATCGCTGAATTGGAAAAAGATAGCAAACCGCGCGTCCCCAACACCAGCGAACTGCCAAAGAAGACACGGTGAGTGGCTGGGATCGCAGCAGAACGCCGTCTCACCTACCCCAACATCGCCTGCAGAGCCCGCAGCACCAGCAGCAGCAGCAGCATGGACATTATGGACATACAGGCCGTTGAGTCCAAGCTGAGTGACGTCACGGTGACACCGATTCCACGCTCCCAAGTGCAGAACTTCTACAACTACCAGCAGCAGCGGGAGCAGCGCGAGCAGCAGCCCCAAATCCAGATCTCGGCCATCCACCATTCGCGCAGCTCTGGCTCCAACTCTGGCTCCGGTTCCGGCGGGCAATCGGCCACGGATTACTCCACGGGCGGCGGCGGCGGCAGCAGCGGGAAGCGGGATCGCTCCTCGGCCAACGACTACAGCAGCAGCAGCGTTGCCGCCAGCAAGCAAAGCTCCGCGGCAGCAGCGAATGCAGCCGCAGCCGCCGCCGTAGCCGCCTTGCAGTACTCACCGCAGTTCCTGCAGGCCCAGCTAGCCCTGCTTCAGCAGCAGTCGAACACTACCGCCACGCCGGCAGCTGCAGCGGCGGCGGCTCTCTCGCTGGCCAACATTGCGGCGGCCACCAACGGAGCCCGCAACTCGGGCGGCGTTGGCGGCGGCAACTCGAGCAGCAGCAGCAGCAACGGCAACAGCATGGGCATGGGCCTTAACCTGAGCGCCTCCCAGCTCAAGTACCCGCCGCCCTCCACGTCCCCGGTGGTGGTCACTACCCAGACGTCGGCCAATATCACCACACCGCTGACATCTACGGCCAGCCTGCCATCGCTGGGCACCGGCAATGGTCTGACCAAATATGCCCAGCTGCTGGCTGTCATCGAGGAGATGGGACGCGATATTAGACCAACGTATACTGGGTCGCGCAGCTCCACGGAGCGGCTCAAGCGTGGCATTGTCCATGCCCGGATTTTGGTGCGTGAATGCCTGATGGAGACGGAGCGAGCGGCGCGCCAATGAGAGGAGGAGTCCCTGGCGCCGCATCTGGCGTCGCCGGATTGAAATGGCCAGGATTTGTCGCAGAGACGTCCGCATCATCAATGATTAGGTTAATTTCCCTGCCCCGCTCTGAACGGATTAGGATGTGTCGATAATGAGGATGGGAAGAGGTTATATCAAGCAAGATCAAGGTCTTCTTGAGGGTTTATGACACCCTAGGAGGACTCTTAACTTTGTGATTTTAAAAATTTTCCTACTATCTTTTTTTCTACCAACAGAACATGGGTTAATTTGTACAATAACTAATTTTACCTACATAGCTTCTTTAGAAAAATTCCAACAATGTTTTTTGTAATCCTTAAATGACAATTTGTCTTTTTTTTCAAAGTTATTTAAACAATTTTGTCCCTAGAAAGGATCATAATTCTAATAACTGTATGGCAAGGATTTAACAGAGAGTTTCTTTAGGGAAAATCTTGTTTTATCCTGGTTAAAATCAATAATAGTAATAAATAGGAGTTAAAGGACAAATTTCTTCAGTTAAAGTCATGTCCTACTTGGATTTTGTTTGATTATTCACGAAATTAAGAAACTTAACCCCAGAAATCGACACATTCGAATTAGAGGTGGAGAAACATCGATTTTTAATCGATTTAAACCCGATTTTCTCATATAAAAACATCGACAACTTCGATTATTCTCCATCGCTAATTCACATCCTCAAGGGTGTTCCCCTTAAGCTAAGCATTAAACTTTAGCGATATACTTGTATTAACTTGTAAGATTCCCCCTCTACCCCCCGCTCCCCCACTGACCTGACCTGATCCATTTTTTCGTCGTGAATGAACTTGAATGGCTCTCGGGCCGCTGCCGGACCATAGTTAAAGAATGTTTAGACTAGCTCAGGTTACGAATCGGTTACGAATCTATATACGCTATATATGCTCCTTTCGTTCACAATACATATATACTATATACATACATACATGCATATATATATATACATATATACATATATAACTGTAATCGTAGGACTAAGATGCGGCTGCTGCCCCGCTAATCCCGTGTGCTTGTCCGTGCGTGCGTGTGCGTGTCTGGAGTGTGAATGCAAAGGAGCGGAGGAGTGGATCGTACAACACTGCCGCCCTCCTCGTCCCTCCTCCTATTTTAGACAACTATACAAATTCATATAGAGAGATGTACGAGAGAGAAAGATATATATATATATATGTATACCTATATATGTACATATATATATATATATACCCTATACATACTTGTTATGCAAGCAAACCGACAAAGAAACAAACTGACAAACCTTGTGCACGATGATGATGATGTCGCAGATGCGAGAGAACAGTGAACCTGCAACAAATTTAGTGGCAATTGACACGGAGAATCTTTATATATACATCTATATATATATATACATATATATACATAGGACAACCACTTGTATATTTACTGAATGCATGAGACGAGCAAATACGACTAAGTTCAAGCCTGTATACCAAACCGAAACTGGAGATCGAAATCGAAAAATAAAATGCGCAATTTTGGTTTTTGTAAACCCATGATTTTTCACACTTTTCCAACTTTCCACTGGGGAAATCTAAGCTCTTCTCAGGTGAGTATATTACCTTTGACCTTTGCAAAGCTCAAAGTTACTTTATTTCTGATAATTATACAACCCTTCCTCTCGCTCTCGGGTGGTAATTAGCAATCCTCGAAATAGGAGCAGCAGGAGGGATATGGCTGAGTCAAGTCCCCCTCCACCTTCTTGCATGGCTTCCTGTAGGCCACCTCAGGACACCTGCGTTGAGCACACAAGATTGTGAGTGAGGAGTGGAGAGAAGGAGGAGGATCAAGAGGAGGTTGAGCAACTTACCCCAGGCCCGAGTACGAATTCTCGCCATTGCAGGTGTATTCCATACAGGTACCTATCGGTCTATATTTCTCTCCCGCCTTGACCTTGTGGCCATCGAATTCGCAGTCCACTGGGGAAGGAGTAAAAGGATGTTGATGAGCGGTTGAAGAGGAGAGCGTGGGCAAGGACTCACCGCCAAACACCAGAAGCGAATGGGTGGCCAGCACCAGAAGGCAAAGCACAAATGTAACCGATTCCATCTTGACGTTGGAGAGAAGAAAACTGATCTGACGATCAGCCAGCAGCCGCTGGGCTTTATATATATATATATATAAATATTTGATTAAATCGATTAGATTCACCCCTTGAGCGGGGGTGAGTTAAAGGTGAATACTGATTTCTAGTTACGTTTCGATTTACGAGCTGAGATTAACTTAACTAACGGGTTATGCTAAGGGTTTGATGCTTAATAAATCGAATTTTTCTCTGCAAAAAGGTAGCCTTTACTCTTAACCTCAGGTTAATCTTCCAGTTTGTTTTAGAACATAAAAAGATATTTTATTTCAACTATCAATAAATTGCATAGATGTACTTATATAACAATTATCTATCCGTTTAAATCTCCGTTTTGGTTTATGTTCAGTTTAAACCTGAGCTTAATGTTTAAATTGGGTAATTCGTTAACTTTATTGCTAAGTTCAGTTTATTTAAGTCTGTTTTCTTTATGATACATTCTTAAATTGACCGATTCACTTGTTAAAATAAATGGTTTATTTATATTCAAACTTGCAATAACTTATCCCTTCTGAACTACGCTTTAAATTAACCTACACTTTAAAACACAAGTTAAAGGCACAAATTATCTTTACTGTTTTGCAAATATTTGTTTAATGTTACTAATTATTATGTTTATGTTTACATTTTTATGAACTATTTATTAACTATTTAATTGCCTTTATTACTATTTAATCATCAAAATGAGTTAACCTTTACTTTCACTATTTAATCATGCCATAATTTATACTATTTTATCTACAAGTTGATGATACAAATTACTTTAACTGTAGTTAAAATGTTATTGTTTATGTTTTCTTTCTTAAATTGAAGAGATTTAATAGTTTTACATTTGAAACTATTTAAGCTCCAAATGCAGTTAACCCTCACTTTTAACCAGAAGTTAATAATACAAATTACTTAGGTTACTTTTTTTTTATTGCAGTTATGTCATGTTTTCTCGAAGTCTAAAATGAAACACTTTCACTTTCTTCCATTTCTTTAGCAATTAAACTTGGGACAGCAGTCGGGATATGGCTTCGACAGATCACTCTCCATCTTGCACGGCTTCAGAGATTGAACCGTCGAGCATCTGTGTGGGACGGCAATCGGAGGAGTAAGAGGAGGATTCCAGGATGTCCAGAAACAAACTTACGTCAAGGCCGCTAGCTGCTTGGATCCCTGGCAGGTGTATTGCACACAGCGACCCGGTGGGGTATACTTCTGTCCGACGTTTAGCTTTTGGCCAGCGATCTCGCAGTCCGCTGGGGAGAAGAGCAGGAATGAAATGGAGACGGAGCAGTAGGTAAAGTTATACTATGTACTACGAACCGGCAAACACCAGGAGCGAGTGGGCGCCCAGCACCAGCAGACAGAGCACAAAAGTGACAGACTTCATCTTGGCATCAAAGAGAGAAGCAAACTGATCCGACAATTGCCCAGCCGTCAAGCTATATATATTCTTTGGGTTAATTCCTCGCCGAGATTAGAAAGGTCAAGAAGATCCCCTGCGTCACGGGGTTTGGGGTGTATCAATATTAACGTTGGAAATTTCTTGTTAAATCTAGCAAAACAATTTGTCAGATATAGCAGCAGTCGGAACAATAGGAGCTAGCTAGTTAGAAACAATTTCTTAAAGATATTTTTTAGCATTTTGTGCTTTTTATTCATAAAACTTTGTTAATTTGCAGAGAGAGAGAGATGCTTAAAGTAAACTAACAATGTTAATTATAATAGAATATATGTATATTCGAAATGCTATTTCCTTCACCGCCACTATAGCCAGCTGAGTCTGAGCATCATCCGCTGGTGCACTCGAGCTGCGGACAGCAGGAGGGATGTGGCAGCTCATAGTTGCTGTCGGAGAGTTGGCAGCCAGGTCGTGGAAACGGTTGCTTCTCGCAGCTGGAAAGGATGTGTGTGTGGATGCGAAGGTATTTAAAGCATAAATAAAGTTGGCTTACTCACTGTCGGATCATCAGTAGATAGTCATCAGTGCACTCCACACGAACACAATAGTCCTCATAGCCGGCGGGCAGAATGTAGCCGTGGAGGGGTACGGCCAGCTGGAGCTCCTCGTACAGACAATGCTCTGGCAGTGTTGAATGCTGGGTATGACCACGATACTGGGTGCTAAAGCCATTGGCTGACACGGTGAGCAGGAAGGCCAGGGAAGCCGCCGAGACGCAGACCCACAGTGATCCGGACATGGTGTAGTTTTGGGGCCATCCAGTGCTGGAGCTATCTCTTATATGGGCGCCATCCAGGGCTGCCTTATCAGTGCTCCCCTCCTATCACTCACTAATGGCTAATTTCGATTGGGTTTGCCTTGCTCTCCAGGCTGAAATGGAAGTGGGAAACGGAGGAAGTTGAATCAGAGACGGAAAAACCTTATCGATTGGGTCAATAAAATGGCAATTGACACACTTCCCCCTTGAGGATGTGTTAGCTAAGATTGTGATGGGGCTGGGGCTAGGAGCTAGGCTAGGAGAGCTGTGTAAGTGGATTTTAAATAATGATTTATCACTACCTGAATTATATGATTCTATTTAAGAGTAATTTCTAGGTAGTTTATCTTATTTATATCATTTTTAAATAGATATATGTATTATTTACTCTAACTAACTTCTTACAAGGCTCTTTAACCCTTAATTTATAGGGAAACAAGAGCAGGAAATAAGAGGAAATTAACTAGCATTATTATTATGGTATAAAATATATATTATCTTATTTATTATTTGGAATTTGTCTAGATAAAGGTGTATTATTATTATTATTATTATTATTATTATTATTATTATTATTATTCCAGTGAAACAAAGAATTTCTCTTTATTTTTTTATAGAAAATATACACATTCTTCTTCAGCATCAGCAGGCGAGTAGATTTAGACTTGTCCCTATAAGTCAACATATCTCAGAGAGCATGTTCCCATCATTTTTAAGTAAATATATATATTTTTTACTTTTCTTAACTTCTTGTAAGGCTTTGTAATCCTTAATGTATAGGGAAACAGGAGCAGGAAATAAGAGGAAATAAACTTACATTATAATTATAGTATATAATATTGTATATTATTTTATATATTATTTGTAATTTGTCTAGATAAAGGTGTATTTTTATTATTATTAATCCAATAATACAAGGCATTTCTCTTTCGTTTTTTTTATAGAAAATATACACATTCTTCTTTAGCAACAGCAGGCGAGTCGATTTAGACTTGTCCGTATAAGTCAACATATCTCAGAGAGCATAAGAGTGTATGGTTTATAGCTACCTGAATTATATGATTATATCTAAGCATTAATATTGCTAGTTTATTCAGTTTATATCATTTTTTAAGTAGATATATATATTATTTACTCTCCATAACTTTTTATTAATTATTTAATCTTTAATGTATAGGGAAAGAGGAGCAGGAAATAATAGCAAATGAACTTAGTTATAATTTATTTGTAATTTGTCTAGATAAAGGTGTATTATTATTATTCCCCTTTAGTTTTGTATAGAAATTATACACATTCTACTTCAACAACAGCAGGCGAGTAGATTTAGACTTCTACCTATAAGTCAACATATCTCAGAGAGCATAAGAGTGTTTGGTGGTTGAGCATGTTTCTAGCCATATTTGCCTATTTGTTGTTAACCCTTTTACCACTTAACCAATTATTTTAAACATAATAGGATTATAATTATTATTTATTTAAAGTTCCGCCCCAACCTTGGCTCTGGGAAGACTCCACTTTGAAGCGCCAGTAATCCAAGCACATCGAATCACATGCCCCATACGGATTAGCATTAATTAATGCTAATCTGTCCCGGCTAATGGCCAGTCCCAGCCCCAAGAGCAATGCAATGCAATCCAAGCCACATGCACTCGTGAGACCCATTACAGCGAATTAGCATAAACAAATCTCCGCCAGCTGCCTGGCTGTGTGTGTGTTCGTTGAGGTGGCCGAAATTCGGTTTCAGATACAGATACTATATTCTGGCTACTACATATTTAGTATGCAGCAACCTTGCCACAGTTTCTCGAACCGTGTCACTTAAGTCAGGGATTCCCACCCCTTCCCCCCCCCCCCCAGTTCCATTCCTCCCCCGATGCAAACTCTCGCTTTCAGGGCTCTCGGTGGCTTAATTAATTTAAACTAGAGCTAGAGCGGACGCCTTAAGTCGTCGGCAAACAAAAGCCGCATCGCAGATGCCTATCTACATGTGCATACATATACACATATACTCTTTCTGGCACACACACACCACACACACAGTGTGTTTATTATTAATTTTATATAAAAGCATCAACAATTAATTGTAATTGACTCAGTCGCACGGGCAGCGCACAAGTGTTAAGTCGGATTTGGATTCGCTTTTTTGTTTTGTTTTTTTTGGTTCTTATTTTTTTTTGGTTACTTTTGGTTGGTGGTCTTAAGCTCCTCCATCTCCTCCATCGTCACCGTCTTCTCTGCCTGGTTAAGTATGCGGTTTGGAGTTCCTGCTGCTGCTGCTGGTGTGGGCCTGGTTGCCCTGGTGCTTCTGGGCGTTTGTGGCTCAACCTGGGCGGATCTATGGTATCGGGGCAATGCAGTTCATCCAGGTGAGTGTGGTCGGGGAGGGGTCGTCGGATGTTCTGGGAGGTATATTCTTAAATAAACCCAGAAACACTTGAATTCCCTTGAGAATAAACCCCTAAAGTGGTCCAGTTCTTTCAGTTTTCTTTGGCTTTTTTAAATTTTTACTTGAAATCTAGCGAATTTTTCAAATTAAAAATGGGAATTTATTAAATTTCAAGTGAATAATAGCCATAAAAAAACATTCGATTTGGCTTAAAGGGGGAAATTACCATCTTTATAGTGATAAAATATGTTTATAAACTTTATAGAATTTCTACATAAAAGAAATATAAACTTTTGCAACTTAAAATGAAATATTTAACTCATAAATAGGACTCACTACCTCTACATTAAAGGATATTCCTTAATAAACCTTCTCTATTACTCCCTTATTGCCCCAGACTATCCTGGCCAGTGCTACTATGAGGAGCTGAAGCAGGCCATTCCCAAGAAGCAGTCATACAAGCCCATTAACCGTGAGGGCTACTGCCAATCCATCTACTGTAGGCCGGATAATGTCCTGGAGATACGCTAGTAAGACTTTATATAACTTTTATATAATATATATTATTTTTAAATATTTTATCCTTCAACTTGCAGCTGCGGTCGCCACAACCTGGTGCCCACGGACAAGTGCAAGATCTCCTCGGACATGCGACGCACCTACCCGGACTGCTGTCCCAAGCTGGAGTGCCAGGAGTCGGAGAGCAACTACATCTAGGCTGGGGGAAGCGGAGAAGATACCCGTCGTTGCTGCTGTACATAGCCGCCTAGTATTAGCCATAGTTTCACCTAGTAGTACTTTTGTTTCTTTTTACTTATACTTATTATTATTAAATCTAAACGAACGTTGAATGAATTAAGCTCTGCTCTCTATTTATTCCCACCTTTTCCTTACCTTATAAATATTGTGAGTGCAATTCCAAACCCAATAAAGACGCTGCTGAGCTTCGGAAGAGAAGGCTTTTTAATCTGGGAACTACGCCGCACAGTTCCTCCTCTCGCCAGGCAATTATACAATTAAGAGCTGCACACACACCACACAGAGGCTGGACTGGAGATTCCAGAGATTCGTTTGGCCGCCGCCTGTCTCTCTCTCAATCAAGGGGAAAATGCAAATTGGCGATACTAATTTGCAAACAAAACAAACGCTCAAATCACTGGAACTATAAATAGGAAACTGGTTGGCCGGCGGTCGGTTCAGTATCATCGCCACGTTACCATGATGCGCAACGTATCCAGTGCCGCCTTCCTGTTGATGTCCGTCATGCTGCTGGCGGCGCTCCTGCAGCTCCCGGCTGCAGATGCTGGTGAGCTTCGACCTACTACACCTATTTCGCTTCAGGGATAATTCCTTTTCTGCTTTTTTTTTTTGTGTGTGTGTGTAGCCAGCGAGCCCGTGTGCACCTATCGCAACTCGGAGGATGAGACCATATTCCTCAAGTATCTGCCGCTCCTGAAGCGGGGCCAGGACTATGTGGATTTTGGCAAGGAGGGCAAGTGCCTGAAGCGGGCCATCTGCACGGACACCTTCAAGACCATTGTGGAGAAGTGAGGGGATTGATTATTCTTGGAGCTTTAGCTTTTAATTTTTCTATTTTATTTACAGCTGCGATCAGCACAAGATCACCTGTGCCAACAAGGATCGCTTCACGGGCGTCTTTCCCGGCTGCTGCCTCAAGTGTCCTTAAGTCCACGGGATATTGTCCACTTCTATTATTCTCCAAATAAAGGTACATAATAATATTACCCATTAGGCTGGCTTTCTTTTGAGTTGAAAAAGTAAAAACTAAACATTTCGTTTTAAAACTTGTTTAAATTAGGAATATAAACATTATTGTAATATTATTATAATTTCAATATAAAGAAAGAACACAAGGATTTACAGGGAAACTCTCCTTTCTGTTTCTGATTCAAAAAGACATGTCCTTGCATGCTTAGAAACTAAAATTATTCAAAGAATTTAATGAAAATATGAAATTAGCCTTTTTATTTTGAGTTTTTAAAAGTAAAAACTAAACATTCCGCTATAAAACATTTATTAAATAAGGAATATAATCATTATTGTAATGCAAGGTTTTACAGGGAAACTTTCCTTTTACGTTTCTGATTCAAAACGACATGTCCCATCATGTTTAAAACCTAAAATTATTTAAAGAATTTCAAGAAAATATGAAATTAGACTTATATTTATAAAAAAAATATTGAATCAATAATTAAAAATCCAAAAAACAAAACAATTCTTGAGCTTTATCAACTTTTAAATGGTATTGTAATTGTTATATTACTGCTTTAAAATAAATTAATTTGTTTAATTAAAAAACCTTTCCTTTCTTTCTTTGTCTTTCCTCTTTATTGGTGTTCTTCTTCTTCGCACTCTTCTTTGATAAGTTCTTTTTAAATCGGTTTTTTTTTTTAATTTTTTATTTTGTTTTTTTGTTTATTTTTCATTAGTTCTTAGATTAATAACATGACATGGATTCGGCGGCCTTCCTTTTTTTTTTTTGCTTGTTTTTGTTTAGTTTTGTATTTTTCTTCTTCTGTTTTTGTCGCTGTTCCTCTTTCTTTCTATCCTTGGGGGGACTCAGTTCTTTCGCTTTCTGTGCTCCTCCGTTATTCTGGCTACGGTAGGCGCGCGCTCTCTCTCTCTCTCTCGCTCGCGTGCGTGCACAGAGGGCGGGCTCTATCCGTCTCTCTCGTTTTTACATACACTGCTTCTTCTTCTTCTTCTGCCTGGGCTTAGTTTGTGTTCTCTCTATGTCTATCTCGCTCTTTTATTTTAATTCTTGTTTTTACTCAAAATTTTGGGGCTTAGAAAT
The DNA here is from genome assembly GCA_018874675.1 of Drosophila baimaii. Classification (NCBI taxonomy): domain Eukaryota; kingdom Metazoa; phylum Arthropoda; class Insecta; order Diptera; family Drosophilidae; genus Drosophila; species Drosophila baimaii. The sequence goes on from JAEIIU010055961.1 coordinate 45,143, forward strand.
GTTTTCGAAAACAAAAAAATCACTTGTTTAATTTTATTTTATTTTACTTGTTGGTTTTCGGGTTAGTGTGTTTTTGTGTGTGTGTGTTCTGGTTTGTTTTTTCTTTTTTATGGAAACATTATTTCAGTAGTTAGGGGAACGCGTTGGAAAAAAACAAAAAAAAAATATGGAGGAGGAGCAATTATCATTTACAATCGACATTTGTAAATGAGAGGATCTTAAAGTATGTGTGTGTTTCTATATATATATATATGTCGATCGTAAAGGGAGCGGAGTGGAGTGGAGTGGAGTGGAGCGGAGCGGAGCTGCAGGCGGTCCTCCGTTTTTAATCATAAGTGTTAGCTAAGCGACCAAGTTTAATTACAATCTCTTGTGGTTGCTTCCATTTCTGTTTTCTGTTTTCTGTGGCAGAGGCTGCTGGCTCCTAGTTCTGCAGTTGGTTGGTTGGTTGGTTGCTGTGTAGTGTGTGTGGTGTGGTGTGTGTTGTGTTGTGTTGTGTGTGTGTGTTGTGTTTCGCCGACGCCGTCGCTCTCCTCTCAAGTTAACTATAAATACAGGCCGCTTGCTTATAGATCCTCATCCTCGTCGGGCAGGGCAGTCGCCTGGGCCTCCTGCAAGTCACGCTCGATCTGCAGCTGCCAATCCTTGTCCATCTTAACCTCTGGCGGCAGCAGGGCTGGCATCGCAACAAACTCCAGGTTGGGATCACCCACCAGCTTGCGCGCCAGCCAAAGGAATGGTTTCTCGAAGTTGTAATTCGATTTGGCAGAAATATCGTAATACTGCAAGGAAGAGATTAGAGATTAGTTTCCAAAAGGCTTCAACACCACACTCCCCCCCCCCATGAGACTTACCTGCAAATTCTTCTTGCGATGGAAGACGATGCTCTTCGCTTTCACCTTGCGATCCTTAATGTCCACTTTGTTGCCACAGAGAACGATGGGTATGTTCTCGCAGACGCGAACGAGATCACGATGCCAGTTGGGCACGTTCTTGTAGGTGACGCGCGATGTAACATCGAACATGATGACGGCGCACTGGCCCTGGATGTAATAGCCGTCGCGCAGACCACCAAACTTCTCCTGGCCAGCGGTATCCCAGACGTTGAAGCGGATGGCACCGCGATTGGTGTGGAAGATCAGGGGATGCACCTCCACGCCCAGTGTGGCCACATATTTCTTCTCAAACTCGCCGGTCATGTGGCGCTTGACGAATGTGGTCTTTCCGGTGCCGCCATCGCCGACCAGCACGCACTTGAATGTGGGAATATCCTGTCCTTCTTGAGCCATTGCCTTGCCTTTTGCTAGTTAGTAGTAGTAGTACGCTTGGTTCTGCTTTACTGTGACGGCGCAACAACAACGAGGTGAGCTGCGATAATAACAGAGAGAGAGAGAGAACGAGTTAGTTAGCTTCTATTTCCGATTTTTAGAGATATCTTTGGAGGAAGGACTGTAAGTGTTGGCGCACGGGAGAGGATTGGCAATGCACGACGATGCTGTTGGTTTGGCGAGCGCCAGGCGACTGACGCAGTGTTCAGCAATGGCAACGACTGTGACGTACACGAGAAGGAGGATGCGTCAAAGCCCGCCAAGGACGCAAACAGCTGTGTTCGACCAAGCCAAAAACAAAAACGTGAAGGGAGAACGAGAGCAAGAGAGCCGCAAATAAAAAAAACATAAAAGGGAGAGCAAGGATTCTGCAGCAGCAGCAGCTGCCGCTCCCGCTGAGCCGGAGATAAGGAGCAAAACGGAGCAAAAAGAGAGCTGTGCAGGCAGGTAAGCGAGTATCCTGGCATTCCTCATGTTAGGAAGAACAACAACAAATGCCCTGGCAGGCGGAAGGAGGTACTACTTGGGTCACCAAACAACAAGGCAGAACAAGAAGAAATATGAAATGCATTAAATAAAATATATTAAGCACAAGTTAAGGATGTTAATTGTAAATATCACATAATTTAATAATCTTTAAATGTAGAAAAAAGTCTTCTTATAAATCAAACAAAGATTACAATTATTTTCAAGGATTAACCAATTCATTTGCCACATTCCGTTCTACTTTAACTAATAATTTATAGTATTAATTAGATTATTTATTGTAAAATACAAGTCTGCTTTAAGTAAATAACGAATATGTGCCTATGTTTGTTTAAATAAATGAGAAAAGCCTGAAGAACCATTACTTTTAAGTAAATTTACTTCAAAAACTAATGAAACTGGAGATGATTTTGCTTAAATGTGGCCAATTTTGTGGAATTTGGAACGTTAAATCAATGGTTTGGCTGTCTTTCAAGGAAAAGGGTAGAAAATAACATTAATTTACCAACAAATCTTCATAATTTGGCAAATTTTGAGAAGTAAGAGTAGAAAATAACATTAATTTACCAACAAATCTTCATAATTTGGCAAATTTTGGGAAGTAAGAGTAGAAAATAACATTACTTTACCAACAAATCTTCACAATTTGGCAAATTTTGGCAATGAATTTGCTTAAATTGCAATTTTATGGAATTTTGAACGTTTTTACGGGTTAATTCAATTGTTTGCATATGTATTTCAAGGAAAGGGGTAGAAAATAACATTAAGTTACCAACAATTCTTCATAATTTGGCAAATTTTGGCAGTTTTTTCTGAAATAAGAACGAATTTCATGACATGTGGAAATGTTCTCCTTTTCCAAACAAGCAGGAGCACGCACGCATGCCCCTTAGTGAGTCACCAGAAAAAACAAAAAAAAAAAAACCTAAATTTCGGACATGGCGAAATGGAATAATTACAGAATTTGCACAAATTGCCGACCAGTGCTGCCCAATTCTTTTTTCAAAGGAATTCCAGGACACACCATAGTTGTTTTTTTTTCTCTGTAAGTGAAAACTCAAAGCCACCGCACACACATTATGTGTGTGGCCCAATGTAACCGAGACGCGCTGCAAAGCGCGCCAAAATGCCCACACAGACCAGCGTGAGAGTGCGCCTGCCTAGAGTGCAGTTGTTGCCAGCCAGCCAGCCAGCAGCAGCAGCCTCGATTCACGTGAAAAGCACTCCGGCGTTAAATGAAAAATGCTTGCGCTTTAAATTCTAAATAACAAATCAAATTCTAACACTAGCACGCACACAAACAAACAAACACACACACACGCACACGCACACATGCACGAACACGCAGCAGACAGAAGCCGGCGTCGCTGCCGACAGAAGCGCCGTTCGTCGCCAGAAACATGACGCAAATTTCGTTGCTTTTTTTTTTGCGATTCAGGTTTAACCTCACAAAATGCGGACGGCGAGTGGCGCTGCGCTGTCGATGGCATGGCCATGGGAAAACCTTCGTTGCGGAATGTTTGCCAGGAGGTTTGGCGACTGCTCCTAGCTTCCCCTCACCCCATCGCCGCGCCTGGTTGTGGTGGAGAGCTCAGGATGCGGACCCAAAACAGCAGTAGCACGCGGCTGGCGGCGGCGGCAGTGGTAGCACCACGTCGATTCCGACGCCGGGAACCGCCAGGGCAGACCTTGCTGCCCTGAACACGGCTTTTGCCGGGTTATTTTGCACCCGGCGCCATTTCACTGGCAGAGCAAGTGGGGAGGGGGAGCAAGAGAACAAGTGGCCGGCGCAGCTTGCAGGCAGCACCGCTGCAACTCCCTGCAAGCGACGCCGTCGTCCATATTGCGCCGAGACGGCCGCGGGGCGACAGCGATTTTACCGGCAGCACGCGGCTTTGTAGCGCCTCCGGGCCAGGTGGAAAGGGAGCGGACAAGGGTCTATTCACAATTAGGTGCACCGAATGTTGGTTTTACTTACATTTCGCTGGACGATCGACGTATTTTGCACAATCACACTTTTGCCGCAGCCCGAACGAGTTCAGTAGAGGTGTAAGCGATTCGATACTAATATCGATTTATTCGATGTTTTAGGTTGAGCTGGAATATCGATTGCTAGATTTGGGAAGTCTGGTCACGTTAGAGAGCACAATTTATTCGATTTTTCCCTCTTTCACAACCATTCAGCTAAGTGTACTAGATTTTCCCTTTTTCAGAACCATTCAGCCAGGAAAACTTTCCTCTTTACTCTGTAGGGACGAAAATTCGCATTTTAACTGAGTTTTCGTGGGTTAACAGAACTTGGAAGGTAAAATTTCAAGTTAACATGTAGTAAAAATATACTGTTACAAACTGTAAAAAATATAGGAACCGTCAGTGTGTGAACTGTTATAAAGTGGTTGAATACCTTTATGAAACGGTTGGAAACTTAGCTGGACAATATAGAAAATATCGATAGTCTTATCGGTTAATCTTGAAGTAATATTATTCTTATATAAAATTTAAGTCAAATTATAATAACAATAAACATAATATGTCAATCCTTTAAATAAATCATTTAAACATAAAGATTGTACAACATAATTTTCTAAACTAATCATTTCGTTAATCGAAAATCGGCTATCGATAGGTAATTTTGAAAAAAACGTTACTTTTGAATGTTCGTTTAAATTATAGCAAACGAGATGTAGAAATTATTCTTCACTGTAGGCAGTAATATAAAAAAATTTATTAATTACAGACTATAAAAAACAGCTTTATTTAATTACGCTGAAATGGAAGTTTAATTAATTCAGTTGCCTTTATCTTTTTAAATTTAATTCATGCCAAATTTTCCCAGCGCGTCACTTGTGTGGTGATTCATTTTATAATTAATGGGACTTGACCATCATTTTGGGTCAGTTATATAGCCAATAAGCAGAGTTGACAATTTTTTTGTTGTATTTTTTTCTTTTTGCATCACACTTGGCTTTTATTTACTCAGCTATTTGCAGACGTGATGACGGTGTTATTGAATGCCGGCGTATTTGAAATATTTAACCGGTTTTTGCTCTCTCAACATTGCCTCAAAGGTTGATTGCACCACAAACTGTAAATAAAAGCCACACCTGCGCACTGTGGAGCAAGGTGGATGCGCTCAGGAGCTGTAATTTCGTGTTATTTTTATTTATTTTGAGTTATTTAAGTTATTAAGTTAAGTTGGAGCTAATTAACTGTCACATGTCTATATTTATTTATTCACATTTTAACAAAAACTTAAATATTAAGCTTTTTGGTTGTTTTTTTTTTACAGCAGAAACACAAAATATACACGCAACCTACACTGATCTTGATAACTCTGCTAAGTTTGTATATTAAATCATTTAAAGAAGATCCTTGGTGAATTCCCTACAAAATTCAGGTATAAAAGAGATCATAAAAATATTAATTACCCTCCTTTACCTACCATCGTACCTTTTCCCATTGTTCGAAAGCGATTCCAGAGCATGTGTGTGGCCCCACTGTACCGCTGGCTCATTTGCATACAAAAGGGAGTGAGACGAGTTGACAAACGCGGCAATAGAAGCATTGTGAGACTCCTCCAGTGCCCACAGCCATGAGAAAGGTTTGTAAGGCGGCGCACACTTGGGGATGGGATGGATGGCTAAGAGGAATCCGCACTTGAAGTGGGTCACCACACCGCAGCAGGAGGAGTAGCCGCAAAGAAAAGAAAATAAAAGAAAAGACATTCCACGTTCTTTTTGTTTGTTTAGTTTCATTGATATTTGCCAAAAAGCTTTATTGTTCGTTAAATATAAATAGTTTAGTGGTTGCTTGTGTTTGCTTGTAGTTTGCCCAATGACAATTGCCATCATCATTGGGACCTTGTGTACGCTATTGTGTCTATATATCTATTCAATATAGCTCTATATATGTTTTGTATATATGTATGTATATCTGTAGCTGCACAATTCATGCCAAGTTCTGCCGTTCTTTTTCTCAGTTCAGTTTTCCGTTTTCAGTTTCGGTTTCATTTAATTGCCATTTCAGACAATTTTGTTCCGCATGTTTATCTATAAAAATGTTCCCTCTCTCACTCGCTGGGCTGTGCCATAAATTAACTGCGAGAGCGGATGGAGGATGGAGGGTATCGCACGCCTCCGAAAGCGAATTATTGATATATTCCTTATGAATGCCAATGCCCCATACATTATATTGGTAATTATCGTTAAAATAATCTTGATTCTCATGGGAAATCGTTTGAAATTCGCTTTCTGTGGGCTGACTAAGTGGCCAAGAGAGACAGAGACTTGTTCTGGCTTTTAGTTTGATTTTAGTTATTTCAGTTTTTTAGTTCTTAGTTAACACAACAGAGTTTGGGGACTTAGCATCGATCTACAAGCTACAACTTAAGGGCTATATATTCATTCGATGTTTGGGTTACAGTATTCGAGAATCCAAGGATTTGCACATATAAAAGTATGTACATATGTAGATATATATAAAATATTTAATTCAAATACAAATACAAATACAGCTGTTTCTTATGTACAAAAAGTCAATTAATAGTATTAGTATCAAAAATATGTTCTAGTTGTAGGTGTAAAGTATTCGCTGCCTTTGAACTCAGTCATTCGATATAATTTCATATTCGATTCGTTGCATTTTGCATTTTGCATTACAAAGTGAGAGCATATTTCCTCGTTTTTTTTTTGTTATTAATTATTTACAATTAAAAATTTACATATGTATGTAGTTATTATATGGGGATAGTTACTTTTGGCCTGACCACTTTGGAAGTTCCACTAAATAATACAATGCGCGTTGGGCACTCGCTTGCACCGAGTGCTGCGTCTAAATAAATTAAGAATTACTTTTAGTTACAAAACAAAAATTAAAAAAAAAATAAACTAACTTGGTTTTGTAATAATAATAATAATAATAATAATAATAATAATAATGAGAAATAATAATTGTACTGCATAGTAGTTTCTGCGTTTTCAATAACTAAAAGGGAGGGAGGAGGTTTTAAATAAACATAAAAGGTGGGGTTTTTTGTGAATACAGTTTGGAGTTTGGCGCCCGAGCTGGGCCTTGCACGCGTCCTGTCGTGTCGCATCGCGTCTGTGCGCGTTTGTGTGTGTGAGCGAGTGAGTGGCGTGATTTTGGTTTGTTGCTTCATTCACTGTTGGTTGCATTAAGCGCGCTTTCATTTTTCACTTCATTTTTTATCTCTGTCGCTTTTTTATTTTTGGCTGCTTTTTAACCATTTAACCTTGATCGATCGATCAGTATCGTTGAACTTTCGATGATCAATTTGATTGTTTCCGTATTGGTGTATGCGTGTGTGTGTGTGTGTGTGTTTACAATTAACTTTTTTGTTTTTTGGGGCGCCCTTTCGATTGAAACAACAACAACAAAACATACACCTTTTCGGTGTGTTTATGCCTTCAAGTATATAAATTCCGATTGTTTACTTTCGGAAAACACAAAAACAAACGGTAAAAAAAAACACAAAGAATTGTGTTTAAATTGAAAAAGATTCCGCCGCACACACAAACACACACACACACATTAAAATAGTTCCAAAAAACAAAAATCCACTCAGAAGATCGTAAAAAAAACAAGAAAGAAAAAAATGATTAGGCAATCGAAATGTCACACACACACATGCGACTGCAGTTGGAGTTGTGTGTGTCGGTGTGCAAGTCTAAATAGAATGCAAGCAGTCGTCAATGGGAATTGGGAATCGAAAAATCCAAATCAGATTCCAACTAATTTAAATGTTAAACATCCACATCATTTGCATGTGTTTGTTTGTTCTGCTTGTCGCTGCTACTGCTGCTGTTTTTCTCACACTTGAGATTCGAGGCTACAAAAAGCGGAGCAGCTAAAACAGCCAAACAGCAAAAAAAAAAACCAACAAAAGTGCCTCAACAATAAATTCCTTGTGGTTGCCTCACACACACAAATACATGCAAACTGCAGCTGCTGCTGCTGCTTTGGATAAAAAGAGAGCAAGAAAGAGTAGTAACAATAGTTTTGCTTTGTTTTTAATGTCCATTGTGGAGAATTCCTGTTTGGCCATTGCCATGCGCACAGCCATTTCGCAACACTGACCGACTGTCCAATTAGAACGTGTTAATCTGACCTGACGGACAGCTGCTGCTGCTGCTTGCTCTTGCTGCTTGCTCTTTTCTACCGTTATTCCGCCGCCTTTATACTGCTTTGTGTACGTACACTGCTTTTGCCTGCCTTTACTGCTTCTTCTTCTTCTTCTTCTGTTTAGTGCGATGCATAAAATACGTTTCTTTTGTGGCGAGGCTTAAATTGAAGCTGAATACCAGTATAAACAAGTACTTTTGTTCCAAAGCAGCGGCGGTTGTTGGCCGATTTCAAAATCACGCTTACTCACACACACACACACGCACACACGACCACATACGCACACAATTAGCTGGTCAGTGCGCGTGCTTGAATGCCGCTGCTGCTGCTTGCCTTTGTTGCTATTGCGCAAGTGTGCGCGCTGCTTGCTGCCCTCAACTCGTCTCGAAAAAAACTCCAGTTTTAGCGGCTTTTGTTGTCCAGTCTCCTTCTCCATATTGCCATTATTTTCGTTCGGGACGTGAATGCTGCTGACTTGGCAACTGGGCGGAGTGGGGGGATCCGGGGGGGAAATTGGGCGGGTTCCGGGCTCACTTTCGCATTGTCGCTCGTCTCGGTTTTCTGCAAGTGAAGGAAAAAAAAAAGACAAAACGAAGGGCACAAATAAGTACACGATGTATGTATGTATGTATGTAATATGTATGTATGTGGGTATTTGCAAGTATGCAGGCACAGCAGCGGACAAAATAATAGCATTAGGATTGAATTGGGTCGAACATCTTCTTAGGTTTTTGCTTCACAGCAAGATTCTCACATCAAGAAAGCTGTGCTTCATCATATCATCAAAACACACCCACGCTAAAATAACTGGACTACAGTCATGGCACAACCGGAGGAACAAGAAACTAAAAAACAATATACAATACATGTGTATATATGTACATATATGTATGTACACAAGCCAGTTATAGATATTTTAAAAATGTAAGATAACTAGAGGTGGAGAAAAATCGATTTTAATCGATTAAAAACTGATTTTCTCATATAAAAAGATCGAAAACTTGGATTATTCTCCACCTCTAAAGATAACTCTTTATTTTTAGAGCTTGTGTAAAGTAGTAAAGGTAAAAGAAAACTTGGAGGTCAAGGCCTGTATAAAATACTCCTCCTTTTCCTGAATAACCTACATAAGAAATCCCTTTAGAAATATGTGGGTTAATTAGTCACAGTTAATTCTCAATACTTCATATATAATTCCTAATTGTATATGCCTGTATCTTCATTTTCTAAATTTTTCAGGGCAATTGAATTAAACTGGCATAATCGCCCCTAATAATACCTATTGCTTTGGCCACCATTGTGTGGGCAATGGGACAACAATGCCGACTGTCTCCTTTTCCCCCATTGCCATCTCCCTCGCTTCCTCTCTCCTTCTCCCTCTCTCTCTCTCTCTCTCTCTCTCTCTTTCAGTGAATGATGGAGTTGGCAAATTAAAAAAAATAATGCCCTGCGTAAAATGTAAATGGGCCACAGTGCAATTATAAATTACAAAAAAAAAAACTGCAGAATGTTCAAATTAAAAATTGCCGCTAAACTCAATTAACGCAAAGCATGTGTGCGTGCATTTTGCGATTGCAATTACTATGTACATTTACACACATTTGGCATTTTTAAGGCGACATTTTTGTGCTAATTTCTGCAAACAGGAAGGAATTCATTATGCCCTGCAGCTGTTGTTGTTCCCTTTGTCTAAGTCAGAGTATCACTAAAAGGTGATAAGTAGTAGCACATAGTTTTCGCTTTCTTTTTAACCCCTCTTAACTTGGCAATTAATATCACGCAAGCAGCTCTCGGGTTTTGTCGTTATTCTTCTTCTTTTTTTTTTATGGCTAAACTGGAGAGGAAGTATTCATCACGTTCGTCGGCCAATAAGCGCAGTATTATCAGCATTTACACCGTACTGTAAGCAAATTGAAGGGAAAACAAAAAAAAAGTAAATGAGCTAATTCCATTGGAATTTAATTCACAAAAAAACACCCCTCGATCGGCAGTGATCCAGGGATCAGTGATCAGTGATCATCAATTAGTAATCATTAGTGCTAGTTGGCCCCAAGTAATCATCTGGTAACGATTTAAATATCAACTTGGTAAATTGTGTGCCACTAAAAAAAAAAAGGGGAAACCCTAGTTAAAAGCTAGTTAAATGATTCAATTAATGGAAATTGCGTTACGCATCACATGTTGGTGATTATGTCATGGGTTTATGATCGCAGCAGCATTTTCCCACTCTAGTAACTCGTTTTAGTGCGATAATTTAGTGATTATTGGGGTTAAATGCAGCCAGAATCTTATGGAAGTTGTTAACAAAAATGGCATAAAACAGTTAAAGATCTTTATTAATAGCGAAAAACTTAAATATTCTCTAAATCCTCTAATTGTAACAAACATGTATATATCTTTAGTAAGATTCTTTATCCTTTATTTAGATTTTATAACACAACTTGAAGTTAATTAATTAAAATGAAATCTGCACTGCTTGACGACAGACATGCAAAAGAAACAACCCTGTTTTTGTCTCTGCCTGCCTTACCGGCACCACTGAGCCCGACGACGCATATCCAGGGAGTGCAATTTGTTCGCTTATTGCATTGTGCATCTGTGCATTTCGGTTGACAAACGATGCGATTCCCCTCCCCTCCTCCTCTAAACTCCGGTGATGAGATGAGCGTGACGCGGACACGCCGCACTGGGATTATGCAAAAGAAAAGAAATTGCAAGGCAGCTGCAGTTGCCACACGCACACACACACACACACACACGCATGCATGCGAACGGCTTGCAGGTCACAGTTTGGAGGAAACTGCTTGATTTTTTTTTTGATTCTCAAACTGTGCTCCCGAGTTTCATTTTTTCATTTTCCTCTTTGTTGGTCTCTTTCGCTACATCCCACTTTTATGTTAAATTTTCTACTTCCCACTTTTATGTTAACTTCTTAACATAACTGTTAGCCATACAAAATCTATTAGCACAGATCCTGATCTTCAGTGGCAAGGATAAGCATTTCACAGTCACACATAAGGTCGCCGCTGAATCCGGGAACATTTTTTCTTTTTTTTTTCNTTTTTTTTTTTTTCTTTTTGTCTGACTGTAATAATTTGGTTGCGTAATCCCCTGAAATGGGCCCATGGGCCAAAAACCCAGTGTTTGTTTTGTTTTCTCTTTCGCTGGGCGAAACCTGGGACACGCAGTCATCAGCGCGCACATCTGGTTTCCTCGACAACTGCGGATCCCAAAGCCAAAAAACAAATGTGAGGCAGGCAAGATCAGAGCGCAAAATAAAAAAAAGAATAGGAAAAGAACACAACACATAGGAATTCTACAGGCCAACACATATAATATAAACCCAACCAACATCTGGCAAAGCTATAGGCCTTACGGAGCACAAGATGGAAAGCTATAACCGTTTTCACGTGCTCAGTGCAAGAGAATTGCTTTAAGCTGTATTAGCATAGCTTTTATAATATAGTATACCAAATAATAATATTATAATATAGTATGTATACCAAATAATATAATTATTAACATAAAACTCAATTGAGTAATTGCCCAAAGTCTTATTAGATATATTTGCAACCTACACCTTCCTTTACCTGAAGTCTTTAGGTCTCATTTCTTATGGGTTGTCCCGTAAAACTGGTCTAGGTAGGTATATAAGCCGTAAAGGGTCTTAAGATCAACGCCCTGGGTTTTCACGGGATTCCTTTTTGTTGTTTACCCTTAAGCACTCTCTTGATCCTGAAGCTTACTTAAGATTAAACCTATTATAGATTTATATACACCTTCCTTTCCATCTACTAAGCTCTTCCGCTTCCAGCAACAACCTTTCTTTCCTACGCTTAAACCTCTTTTCCTCCAATTTTCATAACCATTTCCAGTTGGTTCTTCCCTCCCCACGGATCTCTACTGTACCTGGATTAACCATGTTGAGGCTGCGTTTACTTTGGGTCATTTGCGATGTGTCAAAACCACTTGAGGCCGACAAAAAAAAAAATGTGAAACAAAAACAGAAAGAAAATAATAATAAAAAAAACAAGAAAAACAGAGACACCAGCAGCCATGGCGCTTATCACATGCTCGACGTCGCCGGTGAGTCCAATTTAAACTCAATTTTCCCTTTCGGTTTCCCGATACGGAGACGCACAACCATCCCATCCAACCATCCATCCATCCATCCATTCCGGAGCATTATCTCCGCTTGCGTGTGTGTCAAGGGTTGCGCTGATTACTTTATGGCCATGTGGAAATCGACAGGAAATTGGCCGCTGTTTGCCCGTCCGGCGTCAGAGTTTTCCTATGAAAAACAATAACATAACATAACGGCACCGTTGGCCGCATTCTCTTTACGGCCGGACCGGACCGGACCGGACCTCCCTGGGAACTTATGGAAACCAGGCAGAGTCCGGGCCGACCGCCCGGTTGAACTCAAAAACTCGAGTGCTACACGCGAAATCGTAAACGTGGCGCATGTTGTAAAGCAATCGGGAAATATGGACGGACAGGCCCATGCAAATGGAAATGGAAATGGAAATGACCAGGCGATGCCATGTGAATTTTCCCAAAAAGTCGTAAAACAGACACACACTGAGCAAAAAAAAAAAACTAAGGAAAACGTGACCCGGCGCCCGGCGTTTGGGATAAAGCGCCCCAGGTAACCAGCGATCCCTCCGCCTCCTCTTCCCTTTAGTTCATCTGGATGAAATCCGTTCCAGTTGGGGGGTGACTAAGGGTTCAAAAAGTGCTGTATTTTCCAAAGCTAAATGAAATAAAACTCAACCCAAGGGGTCCCCGGAGTAGGGGTAATTAAACTAGGTTGTGACATACGGCCCTAACGACTTGAGTAAACTCCATTAAACATAACCAGCTTAGTATGGGCCAAAAAACCCCTAAAAACCCTAGACCTTGATAGCTGAGTTTCTGTTTATTAACGAAAAAATGCGATGAGCAAATTGGATTTTCCAGTTTTGTGGCTTGGCATTTGGGTTGTATCTATAGATAGAGTAATTATCACCTCCCTGGAATTATCGAGAGAAAAGATCCAAGAAGATCTAAAGCTTTGGGTTGAGTGTGATAATAACTTGATCTACAAACCTAACTACCTTGTGTGGGTTCTATAATATTTATTCAGACTGTTATAGTGAGAGGAGTTTAAGAATATGATTTGGTATTTAATAGATCTCTATCTTATAGATATACTTAGGTAGAAAACATGGAAACCCACTAAGTTAAGGAGGGTTTTAACCACAAATAGAGCTAGTTAAGGCTGGAACTGCTAAGGATACTTATAATTATCGCTATTGAAACCCCCAAAAGGAACATTTATCCAGCTAAATAGCGGACTCAGCAAGGTGCTTCACTAAGACTCCTTTACAGTGCCCTAACACTCCCAAGGGAGGCTCCAAAAAGTGTCCCAAAAGAGCATATTCCCAGGAGCAAATTACCTTTTCAATATATATATGAAAAAGGTGCTTCTTTAGGCCTGCTAAAAGGAGTGATTACGGAGTCCCAAATAGCTCCAACATTTTCAAAAAAAATATATATATATGCTCCCTAAACGGAAGACTCTAGAAGTACTAAGACGCCGAACGCCATACGATTTTTCTTTGCACACGGATTTTTCGCTTAGGCTGTAGGTCAAAAAGTACAAAAATGGGCTCGCCATATTGCAAATCAAATATATGGTCGTTACTCATCTTAGTAGTTTAAGTGTCTTTGCCTAAACGCACCCACTAGGAGCCTTTTGTGTGATACCCTTTTCGCACCTTTAAGGTGGAATCTTGGGTCCCTTTTTCCCTCCTACCCGGAAGAGCTCCTCAAATGGTTGGCTGGGCAAAATAAAACCAAGCCCATCACTCTGTCAATAAATACAGATGAGCATTTCCCGGAAATATAATAACATTCCCTTCAACTCGAAGAATACACAGCACAACTAAATGGAACCAATTAATGCCTCCTATATCACCCTAAATACTGTGGGTAAAGGCCAAACCAAAAGAGATCTCCGCAGCTAATGGAGCCCCTGGGAGTAACTATTACTTATAACAAACAAACGAAAACAACAAAAACCCCAACAAGATGCTTGGCATTCCTCAACGGACCTGGAGCTGGCTAAAGCCGATAAGTCCAGCCAGAGCTTGCTCGCTTACTCAACCCGCCAGAGCTGAGTGTTTCCCCTTAGCCCGTATGTTGGGTAAGCCATTGGTTAAACACCATGGAAGGGTCGAGAGAGCGTCGAGCATGCGCTTTGTTTGCCAAGCACACATAAAGGCATAATATACTTATGGCTATCGCGGCGCTATCGGGTATTCAACTTACCGGGGTTCGTGGTTCAGCAAACAGTCTCCATTTTGGCGGGGAGCGTGGCCACCACCGGCAACATGCCCGTCTCCGGCGGCGGCGTAGAGTCCTCCGCCAGTCCACTGTCCGCACCGGGACTGCTGGGCACTATGGTGCAATGCATGCTGGTGTTTTGCGTCACCTCCGTGCCGCCGCCCGCCATCGAGGGCAGGCCCTGGGAGCTGCTCGAATGCTGCACCCCGTTGGTGGTGTTGGTGATGTCGTGGCGCAGCCGCGGACAGCAGATCCTTCGGCAGGCGGTGTACACCTGCGGCTGGCAGAAGACCACAATGAAGATGAAGACGCCCTGCAGGGCGTTAATCAAGTCCGTGAAGAACCAGGCGCCATGCGGACCGCCCACCACCCACGACAGGATCTCCGCGATCCAGGTGAGGCCCATCACGACCACCAACTTCAGGCAGACGCGTCCCAGGGCGGACTTCTCCGTGGACGTCTTGGCATCATCCCGCTTCCAGAGGCCGCAGGTCAGCTGGTGCGTGGTGGACACAAACAGGGCGATGTTGGCGCACAGCAGCAGCCCGATGGGTCCGTAGAAGTAGGCGAAGATGGAGAGATTGCGATTGTCGAACCAGCAGAAGAGCTGCCCAAAGCCCGGACGCAGCAGCGTCGTCTCCGGCATCTGGTCCACGCAGGCGGCCACAAAGGTGATCAGCAGCGGCCCCCCAAAGGCGTACAGCGAGTACAGGCACAGCCGGAGCGCCTCCTGGTTGCGCTCCAGCGAGGTGGGTCGCAAATCCCGGAACGTCCACCAGATATTGAAGCACATGGTGTTCAGCCAAAAGAAGGCGGCCAGAAAGAAGAACTGCATGCCAATGGCCACCACCAGGCAGGGCATGGGACGCGTCTGCAGGTCGGAGCTCAGCTCCTCGATGGCCAGCAGCACCTTGCCCACCAGCAGGCAGAAGACGTAGCAGATCTGGCAGCGCCAGTGCAGCGCATGATGGACCGCTGGCAGCATGAATCCGGCCACCAGAGTGGCCGCCAGGAAGACAATGGACACAAGAATGCCGCCAGTTAGCACGGCCTTCTGCAGATTGTCCTCGCCCAGCGCCTCATGCGATTCCGACTCCCGGCCGTCCTCGTGCGTGAAGAGATGCTGGCAGGCAATGATCTTCACCTCGCCCTCGCGCTGCGTGTGCTCCAGGCAGTATTGCTCGGCGCTGAGGTTGGTGTGTGGCAGCCGTAGGTTACCGCTGGTGCGCTCCAGCTTGGCCTCCTGCCAGTCGCCGGCGATGGCATAGCCTCCGCCGCCGCCGTGGTGCTCCGAGCACTCTGGCAGGCCGTAGGAGGTGCGATAGCTGCCCAACGGCAGTTGCGGTGCCAGCCGAAGCTGCCCGTCCACCTTGAGGCCGGGCTGGAGGTTGCAGTTCTTCAGCTGGGTGTCATAGCTGCCAAACTTCCCGCAGCACTTGCGCAGCCGCAGATCGGGAAGAGCAGCAGCAGCAGCAGCAGTGGCGGCAGCAGCACCACCAGCAGTGGCTCCCACATTGGGCTGCTCCAGGGCATCGGCTGTCTGCCCGTTGTCCTGGCCCATGCAGACCAGGGCCACCTCCAGGTCCACGCAATACTGAGCAGGATCCACGAAGAGTGCCCGCTCCCGCACATACAGGCTGCCGTTGGGGAAGAGCATCACGTTGCCGTTGCGGCTGCGAAAGAGCTCCTGCCGCCGCTCCGGACAGGCGGGACGGCTGTGCGGCAGGAACTTCATGAAGCGAGGACTGCCGCCGGGCGGTTCGAAGAAGCGCTGCTGCTGCACCAGATACACCATGGGCACCCACAGCTCCGCGCTGCCGGCGCTGCAGGCGCGCGTTGTTTCGTTGAGGAATTCGCCCAAGTGGCAGCATTTGTTGAGCTTCACCCGCGGGGGTGGTGGCGGACGGGCCCCAGCGGGGGCTTCCTCACCAGCCACAACGGCCCCAGCCAGGAGTAGGAGTAGGAGTAGTGGCAGTGGCAGCAGATGCTGCATCTTCTGGCTGCTGCAATGCTGCTTCTCAGGGTTTCTAGTTCTCGCCTTGTCTCGGCCTCGTTCCCGTTCCCGTTCTCGTTTACTCCACTGCATCCGCCGCGATCTCCTCCTCAGGCGCAGCACATACTCCTCCTCGCCAGCACTTTCGTCGCGCGTCGCGTTGCGTTGCGTTTCGCTTGGACACACACAGATTTTCACTTTTCCTCTCTTCTGGCAGTCATTTTCCGCTCTCTTTGCGGCCCGTAAACAAATCAAATAGTGGAAAATGGGGAAAATGGAAAGATAATTTTCACCTCCGCCCGTATATCACGTAAGTTGGCCAGCCAGCAAGCCAGCAAAGAAACAAACAAACAAACACACAAAAAAAAATCGTGGCGTCCGCAGCATAAACACACTTTTCACAGGCGAGGTTGGTTGCTTTTTTTCTGGTTTGTTTCGCGATTCTAGCGGCGTGTGTGTTGGTTTTTGTTTTCTTTTTTTCTTGGTGCGAAGAAAACAAAGCGCGGTGTCAAGTATAATTAAAAAGAAAAACAATAAATATAGTCCACGCGCTGCGGCGAAAAACAGTCGTTGCTTGGTCTTTTTTTTTTTTTAAATGACGAGGGGTGCTTGGCTTTTATACGGCGCTGCCAGGCAGTGTGACCGCGGGGGTATCGCTGATAAATACCGTAAAATACCATTTCAAGTAACACCATACAAAGAATACCATTATTAAAACATTTTTTATAGCTATTTATTTGTAATTTGTGTAAAAGGATGCATTTCTTTATTAAATTTATTATTTATTTATAGTACATATAATATATTGCTTATATCTATTATATCTAACATATATAGTGGTGGGTAGAAACAATTTTGACCGAACTAAAAACCTGGAGTTGACTAAAGGCTTTATTATTTATTTATTTATGTTTTTATTATAATTTATTTTATTTATATAAAGCTTGCTTATTGTTAAAACTAAAAACTAACATTGCTTTTCTTGAGCATTAGCTGCTAAGGTCTACCATTATTAAATATACCATTATTAAATTCTTTGTTATTTATTTATTTATTAATTAGTAATTTATGTAAAGTGATGCATTTATTTATTAAATTTATTATTTATTTATTGAATATATTATAACATATATTTTGTTAACTACTACATCTAACAAAAATAGTGGAGTCTAAAAACAATTAGACCGAACTGAAGACCTTGACTTGATCAAAGGCTTCATTTATTTATTTTATTTATTAATTTAAAAATTGTTTCCTAAAAGTTATAAACTAAAGCTACAGGAAGGAAGCAGTCCATGGCTTCTAAAGCCTTAGGCTGGCTTAATTTAAATCAATTTCATTTAGTATCTCTTAATATCTATGTTTTATATTTCAAGGTAAATTCGTATTATCTTATAGTTAATTATATTATTTTGTTTATTTTATAAAAGGTTTAAAATGTTTGATTTCTTTAGAAAATCTAAAAGTTTAAGGATGTTGTTCGTTGTGGGGCTCGAGAGGGGAGGTGGGTGCGAACATTTTAAATTTATTTATTATATTTAGAACATTTTCTACTGCACACGTACACTATAAATGACGGAAACTTCGTTTCTCTATTGTACTCACAGAAATGCAATTCTGACGCAGTAACGACATAAACTTTTCAATTTTTAAAGACATTATTTAGTGCGAGTTTATGTCGATTTCTTGACGGCGACTTTATGTCGTTTTACATAAAGTTGCGCGGCGTAATATCATTTTAAATTGTACTTACTATCCCACTACACTCTGGTTTAAAAAATCCTTGGGCGCTAAACTCCAAATTTAAAGTTTTATTTCCAACATCGTTGCTATCTTAACAGCATTTGGCCCACGGCAGTTCAGAGCATCGAGTTTTTTTTCTGCGATCCAACTACGGTCACACTACCTGTTTGGCTATTTGCGAATTCGCGGTTTATTTCGGTTATTAATCAGAAAGCAGCAAACAAAAACCATGGCCGATAATAAGGAGCAGCCGACCGAGGAGCGTCAACCCAATGCCAACACCCTACTGCCCCCCAGCCGGGTGCGCACCATCATGAAGAGCTCGATGGACACGGGGCTGATCACCAACGAAGTCCTCTTTCTGATGACCAAGTGCACGGAGCTGTTTGTGCAGCATTTGGCGCGCGAAGCCCATACCAAGCATGGAGGCGGCGATACCCTGAAGTATGAGCAGCTGTCGCAGCTGGTCAACAAGGAGAAGAACCTGGAGTTCTTGCTGCAAATTGTGCCGGAGAAGATACGCGTCTATCAGTTCAAGGAGATGCTGCGCCTGAACCGCAGCCGTGATGGCGCCGACGACGACGATGATGATGATGACGATGACGACGACGACGATGAGGATGATGATGATGCTTCTGGCTCGGGAACCGCATCGGAGGAGTGATGCGATGTAAACGAACTGAATTCCAGTTTTTCTCATTAGTTTTTAAGTCTAGCTGATAAGTTGCGTTCCCAAGGGAATGCCGAGTAAAAATGTTCCATGTAAAAGAAGAAGATGAAGGCTAAGGCTATGGCCTTCTTAACCCCGATCTGTACTTGCCTCCTGTGGACGCAGAAAGAGCTCCTCCCCTACCTTAAATACACAAAATTAATGTTGAAATGTAATTTATAAAGTTTAATAATTGCACTTGAATTCGAGTGGACAGAGATTGCGCTGGCTGCCAAGTTAAACCTTCAGGTTAACTCCCGGATAGCCAGTGGCATTCAGGCCAGTCACCTTGTAGGTGGTGCCAGCAGGCGTGGGCTGGTCGAACTTGGCGGCGGTGGTCACATACAGGATGTCCAAGTTGGGTCCTCCAAAGGCCGCCGAGGTGATCTGCTTGGTGGGGAACTTGATCTCCAGCAGGATCTTGCCAGTGCTGCAGGATATAGAGGGATTAGAGGATGCTACTTGCTCATTGGCTAAATACAAACTCACTTCGGGTTCACCTTGAAGATGGTGGCTCCATTGAAGGTGGCCACATACAGATTACCCTCCGTGTCGATGGTCAGACCGTCGGGCAGCAGATGGTCCTTGGGACTGGTCTTGCGCAGATTGAAGATCACCTTGGGATTGCTGGCGACGCCCGTGTCGAAGTCATAGTCATACGACTTGACCTCGTAGTCGGTGGTATCGATGTAGTAGAACTTCTTGGCCTTCTCGTCCCAGGCCAGGCCATTGGAGATGCCCACATCGCCCTTGATCACCGAGGTCTGGCCGCCGGCCTCCCAGCGATAGAGCTCGCCGTGACGGAACTCGAACTCGTCGCCAATGTAGCGCATGGTGCCGCCAAAGAAGCGACCGCGAGGATCAGCCTTGGCGTCATTCAGCCTGTTCTTGTCCATCAGCGGCTGGACCTCGAAGAGAGTGCGCACCACCTTGGCGGTGGGCGAAACGCCGTCCCAGTTGACGATCACCACGCGGCGGCCGCAACCCACAGCGAACTCCTGGGGACGTCCCTCGACGGGCAGAACAAATCCGGCCAGGGTTTCGCCCTCGATCTTGGTCTTGTAGGTCTTGTTCTGATTGAAGTCATAGCGCATCAGGCTGCCCGCCTCCAGGTCCACAAAGTACAGGCTCTGGCGGGCCACATCCCAGTGGGGACCCTCGCCCAGGCCGGCATAGGAATCGGGCAGTGGCTCAATCTTGTAGGACATCTGCAAGGGAAGTGGTATTAGTTTTGATGTCGGAATTATTCAAACATCCTATTTTCCTGTTCCCAAAAAAGGGGATTTTCTTACAACTAATTAGAGCTGAAAAAGCATCGATGTTAATCGATTTAAAGATCGATTTTTTCACATAAAAACATCGGAAACTTCGATACTTTTGCAGCTCTATTACTAATGCTTCTCCTTTTTTTCCAGCTCAACTACCGTTAGTCCCAGGAGACACGCCATAGCCACTAGAATCTGGAACTGGTACATGGTGCGTGCTTGGCTGTGCTTGCCTCTGACTTCTTGGGATTCCGACTTCGAACTGAAGCTCAAGCCGTCGGCGGGAGAAGCTTTTATTGTTGGTATGCCTTACCTCCGCGAAACCCGGAGGCTTGACATTAAACGGAGAGGCGCACACAATCTCAGCATCTCCCAGCAGCAGGCAGGCGGAACACATTTCCATTTCCATGTACACACATGTTTATTCTCGTTTTAATTTGTTCGCCGCTGCAGCTGCGCTCTTGTGACGTCATGCCCTTCACTTACTCAGCAGCGCAGCAGCAGCGCAGCAACAACAAGAACAGGGCTGTTCAGCCTCAAACAGAGATGTCGTCGCCGATTAACTTTTTAACTCTGATTGCGCGCGCGCCTGTTAATTAGTATTGTTTTTGTTGCTGCTGCCTACCACTTTAATTGACTTTTGATGTCGAAGCTGTGTTGTTGTTGTTGTTATTGAATTTGGTCAAGTTTTTAAAGAGGCCACTGTTAAGTAGCTGGGCTGAGGAGCAGGGTCTTTTCTGTTATCGGTCACATGTAAAAGGCATCTCGAAGGGGGTTTTCTTATACAAAAAATTCCATAATATATACTTAATTGATTCTTATGTATTTACTTTTAGTTGAATAATATTTTTAGAATATTTAGCATTATAAATTTGAAGGATATCTCTATTTTGTAAGCTATTTTGCCCACTGAATAATTTTAAAAACTTTTCGAAAACAATTTTTTCAATTAATTTGCCTTTTTAAATATCAACGATTTGAGAATGTTTTTTTGTGCTAATTTTTTAACACTTCTGTTCACTGAAGCACTCAAAAAAATATATAACCAAAATATAGAGGCTTTCCAGATCCCGTAGGACCTTCCAAACAGGACATACCTTCGAAGAACTGATTCGCTTAGGACTGGCTAGACGAGAAAGTGAATCCTTGGACACGGTCTACGGCGGCTAACGCGTTCAAACTGAAGTTCCTCCGATCGGCCAGAAATCTTTATATACCCCAGCCGGCATCGGCGTGACAAACAATCTCGCACAGACCTAATCCCCCCCGCCCCGGCGGGGTTGCGCGTTTCTGCCCTGATAAGCGGCCAATTGGAGGGCTGGATAACCCGGCCTGATAACACAGAAGCCGGCGGCTGGCGGATAGGCCAGGCAAACAGGCAAATTAACCCGCCGACAACAAGCGCCAATTGTGCGGGACTCCAGATTCAAGTGATCCGGCACAAACAAGGGTTAAGGGGTCACATTTAATTGGATAATGACTGACATTATTTTTATAATTAGGCAGAATTTTCAAACTTGATCAAACTTGTCAGTAAGAGAGCGGGAAAACCATCGATTAGTTTGAGTTTTGCATATCGAAAATATCGATTACTTTACAGCTCTGTTGGAAGTTT
Source organism: Drosophila baimaii (assembly GCA_018874675.1). Classification (NCBI taxonomy): domain Eukaryota; kingdom Metazoa; phylum Arthropoda; class Insecta; order Diptera; family Drosophilidae; genus Drosophila; species Drosophila baimaii. The sequence goes on from JAEIIU010055961.1 coordinate 66,750, forward strand.
CCATCTTTTAATTATGAAAATCTATCTATAATATAATATAATTATACGTACTTGATAATAATATTTCGAAAATGAAGACTATTGCCTTGTTTTAGGAGGTTAAATCATAAACTAAAGCTTCTCAATATTATATCATAATATATTTTTTCCCTAAGAGTAGACTTGTGTGGGCAAAAAAGTCTGATAAAAAGGCATTTATTTTAAAATTCTGTTTTGTTTAATAAATAAGTAATTATTCCTTTTTGTTTTTGTTGCCTTAGCGAATTTCTATGCTTCCGCTGGGCAAGTGATAAAGTGCAGCGCGGGCGGCGATAAATGGCTAAAAAAAGGATGCCTTTAGGCATGCAACAAGCATGGTATCAGCTCCTCCTCACTTGACCTCCAGGCCAGATCGGTCCATGACAGAGTCCGAATCTTAGAGGACCACCTTATCGGCAGACAGAAGACAGATGTCACCCGGTTGGCCCCTGACTGGTCTTTTCTATTTCCATCTCGACTTTAAATTTAAATTGTTATTTAATTAATTGCCGCAAGATTTATGGCCATATTTGTTAGTTCGCCTGTCGCTTGATAAGGCTAATCCGTAATCCAGCCTTTTACAATCCAAATTCGATGTGGTGGAATCCCCACAAAACCCGCTAAATCTGAGCAGATAAATTTATAAATTCCATAAAATAGATATTTGTGAAATTTGCAGGTTTTACAAGGGATAAATTCGTAGTTGTTACAATTAAAACGAGGTATTTATGCGAATTTATAAGAAATTTGGAAAAGGTAGATGATTTCAATAGCTTTTCCGTCAGGGTTGCCACTAGAGATGGAGAATAATCGAAGTTTTCGATGTTTTTATATGGGAAAATCGGTTTTGAATCGATTAAAATCGATGTTTCTCCACTTGTAGTTGCCACAGAAATCGTTGTGGATTTTGTTCGATCTTTGTGGATGGTAAACCGCTTTACCGTTTCTATTGTTTTTAAATTCAGGGTTAAATATAAAGAAGGAATATAAAAATTATAAGAAATATGTTATACCTCTTATTTATCAGTTAATATTATTACATTGGGAAAAGGTTATTTATTTTGTAAAACTATTCAAAAATGGTAAATATATCGCTTGCATTTTCAATTGATTACGTATTACTTCAAGAAGCTAGCCCAGACAACATTGAAAACGAAACTTAAATGGCAAATCAAAACATTTTAGAAAGGTGAAAAGGAATATAGTAAATATATTGCATTCGCGGGTAAGTTTTCAAAAAAACCCGAATGTTAGTGTAAAAGGGAAGACAAAAACCAGCAGTCGTTGTTGTTGGACCGGTTTCTTGTTTACCCTTTTGCATGGCGTTTATCAATTGTGTTATTGCCCCCGTACTATGTCAAGGCCAAGCTAATTGCGCAAATTGGCCAGAGAGGCAGCGCCGATTCTTGCGGTTTCTTACTCACTTACCAGCTGGCAGAGTAATTAAGTGTAGTTAAATTAAGAGAAATAAGTAATTAAGCAAAACAAAGAACAAAAAACAAAGAGAGAAATTAGCTAGAGCTGCAAGCGATTCGATAGTAACATCGACTTAGTCGATGTTTTTGTTTGAGCGAGAATATCGACTGATATTTTATTTGGTCTGCCTTGCCGACTACATGAAATGTCGGTAAGGCAGTCGATACATCGATTACCTAAAAATGTAATCGATTATTTTGTTCATCCAAAAACATCGACCGCCGCGTGCTCGTGTTGCTTTTGGATTTCTGGGATTTGGGCTTGGAATCGAGAAGCTATATCTATTTATACACATATATCCTAGACATCCATCATGGGAGGGCAAGGAAAGGCGATCAACCGAAAGCGCAAGTTCGTGGGCCGCAAGGCGGACGACCCAGAGTTTGACCTGGACAAGAAGCAGTTCAAGGTGCTGCACCTGAACGCCAGCGAGAAGCGTCTGATTATCGTTCTGGAGGGCGCTCAGCTGGAGACGGTGAAGGTAAGGATCACCCCAACTGCTGGCCAGAGATGGAAGGATGCCTTATGACCGCCTTTATCCCCCTACAGGTGCACAGCCAGTTCGAGCTGCTGAACTGCGACGACCACGCGGGCATCATGCGCAAGAACCAGCGGGATCCGGGCACCTGTCGCCCGGACATCACCCACCAGTGCCTGCTGATGCTGTTCGACTCACCGCTGAACCGCGCCGGCCTGCTGCAGGTCTTTGTCCGCACGGAGCACAATGTGCTGATCGAGATCAATCCGCAGACACGCATACCGCGCACCTTTAAGCGCTTCGCCGGCCTGATGGTCCAGCTGCTGCACAAGTTCCAGATCCGGGCCAACGATTCATCGCGCCGCCTGATGAGTGTGATCAAGAACCCGATTACGGATCACCTGCCCGTTGGCTGCAAGAAGTACGCCATGAGCTTCTCGGGCAAGCTGGTATCCAATTGCCGGGAACTGGTGCCGCATGGCGAGGAGGGCAGTGCCAGCTACGACGTGCCCGTGGTCATGGTTATCGGTGCCTTTGCCCACGGTGTGCTCAAGACGGACTACACAGAGGAGCTGTTCTCCATCAGCAATTACCCACTGTCGGCGGCCATAGCGTGCTCCAAACTCTGCTCCGCCTTCGAGGAGGTGTGGGGTGTAGTGTAATATAATATATATATTATGAGCTTTCTTAATTAATTAATTAATTAATTTCTAGTTTAGTTTTGTAGTTAGTTAACGAATTACATTTTGTGAAGATTTTAATGGTTGCTCCTGGCCTTATTTTGGGTATCCTGCGATCCCAAGGGGTTAACTTTTAGAAGGTAGCATTATAGACTCTAAAAGTACTAAGACACCGAACGCCATACGATTTTTTACAGTTATGCCATGCTCTCAACTTTGGGAGAGTGAAAAATGGGCTCGCATATTGCAAATCAAATGTATGGTCGTTACCCATCTTAGTACTTCTAGTGTCTTTGCTTTAATTGCCATTTTGCGGTCATAGTTCCACCTGCAACGCAATAGAAGTCCCAGCGGTAAGCGCATTGCTCTCTGGAAGATCAACGATTGTCGCATTACGCCTCGATTATTGCCCCCAATCCCGCACCCGGACAGGTTATCAGTTATCAGGCGACGCATCCATCGTGTATAATTCGTGGTTTATTTTTGTTTTGTTTTGTATAATTCGCAATTACAAAAAGACAGGCTTAGAAAAACTTGAAGAAATTTTGAATCGACTCGGATCGTCGAGGATCGTGAGAGCTCGCTTCGTGTTACTGTACTTGGTTAATTTACTTAACTAATTGCCGTTAGCCCTAGTGGTTGCCATTGCCATGATCGTATTCTGTTCGGATCGGGTCGGTATAGAGTGGGTGTGGGTGTGGTTGTGGGTTAAGGATTGGGATTGTGGCCGGGTGTGGGTGTTGGGGATTGGAGAGCATGTGCATGAGCATTCGCATTCGCAACTGGCTGTGTCTACTTGGCTCCAGGCTTCTTGCCGCCACCTTCGGCTGCCTTCTTCTCCGCCTCCCGCTTGGCGGCCGCCTCCTCGCGCTGCTGCCGGATGAGGGCCAGGCGGGCCAGATCCGCTTTAGCCTCGGTCGTCTTGCCCGCGGCATGGAGCTTCTCGTAACGCTGGCGCGCCTTTTGCTTCTCAATTTGTTCGCGTTCCCGTCGCGACAGCTCGGGCTTGGGAGCACCTCCGCCGCCGCCGCCACCGCTACCGCCGCCGCCGACTGGTCCATCGTCGAGCTTGATGGCCGAAAGCTTTTGTGTTGCCTTCTTGGTCACCCGGTTGGGATTCTCGATCTCGATCAGCGAGGCCACGCCCTTCTTGGCGTCGCGCGCCTCCGCCTCGGAGTCTTCCTCGGAATCCTCCTCCGTCTCGCTCTCGGACGATGAGCCACCAGCACCGCCGGCAGCCCGCTGCTTTTGTCGCTGCGCTGACTGGCGACTGGCGGCGGGCTTCCGGGCGGCCGATGGCTTGGGCTTCGCTGCAGAGCCGCTGGCCTTGTCCGCCTTGCCGTCCTCCTCCTCGTCGCTATTGCTGCCGCTACCGGACTGGTCGCTCTCCTCCTCGGACTCCTGCTGCAGCTCCTCGGGCGACGTGAAGTGGCGACTGCGGCCCTTGTGGTTGACGAACTTTCCGCGTGGCATGGCGGCTGGCTGGCTACCCCTGGCTGTCCCCTCTGGCGCACTGGCTGTGGATGGCTGCTGCGGGGTTTGCTCCTGGTTCCTGGTTGCTCCGCTTGGCGCTCAATGTACTTTCCGGTCGGCTTTCTAATTAACTAATTAACTAATTAATCACGTTGCATGCTCTGACATTTGCTCTGGAAAACCTGGTGTAGAGCTGGAAGCACATCGACGACAGCAGGCACATCGATATATCGATGTTTTCGAAATATTCAAAGGCATCGATGTATTTTTTAATTAAATATTTATATGCTTTTAAGTTCATTTTTGATGCAGTTTTAAGGCTCAAAGTAATTGTCATCTTCACTTCCGCCATTTGTAAATTTATTACCGATGAAAACTACACAATTCCACATCAGGAAATCATCGATAAGTCGATGGCCAGACCAATGCACAGCATGCACATATCGATTGTTTTAAATAAAACAAAGTTTAAATTAAACAATAAGTTGCTGCCGCACGGACCAGGACCCGGACCGAATAATGCAGTAAGTGGCCAGTGGCTCCACCGAGTGTCCGGATCGATCCTAACCACCCTCCCCGCCTCCCCTAGACGATCTCGCGCCAGCAGCACCAGCAGCGGCCGGCAGCCGGCAGCAACGGCGGCGCAGCAGCAGCGGCAGCCAGTGCAGCCCCTGGAGGCGCCCAAGATCATCGTTATCCATCCGGGATCACAGCATTTGCGCATTGGCCGGGCCGCCGACCTCAATCCGCTGACCCTGCTCCATGCGGTGGCCTATCGGCGGCGGCAGCAGGAAGGCGACTGGCCCTACCACGACCCCTTGTTGCCGCCTCTGGACAACATCAATCCCGCCCGGCTGCAGGTGGAGTTCGAGGAGCAGCGCCTGGCCGTGTCGCGCATCCTGCAGCACTGCGTCGTGGACGAGAAGAATCGGTTACGCGTGGCCACGCCGCCGCAGCAGCTGGCCCACTTCAACCGGAGCAGCATGGCCGAGAAGGTGCCGCCACCGCCACCGGCGCAGCCCGAGGAGCCGTGGCTTAATCGCGAGGCGCTGGCCCTGTTCGATGAGCAAATCCTGCGGCTGAGCGCCTTCGAGGCCCGCGACTACGACATCCACTTCCCCGTGCAGCGGGGCGAGCTGAATGTGCACAAGGAGAAGGGCGGATCGCTGCAGGTAAGCGCCGAGTGTCCACTGCCTCCAGCTTCACTGAGAACCTATCCAATCCATAGGCCAATCTGCAGCACTTGGAGCGCATCTGGGCCTACGCCTTGGAGGCGCGCCTGAAGATACCGCTGCGCGACCTGAACACCCACTGTGCCGTCCTTGTGGTCAACGATGTCTATGTGCGGCGGCATCTGCGCGAGTTCATGACCCTGCTGCTGCAGCGTCTGGGATTTCGGCGCTGCTTCCTCGTCCAGGACAGCGTGGCCTCCACCTATGGCGCCGGCATCGGCTACGGCTGTGTGGTGGACATTGGGGCCCAAAAGACCTCCATTGCCTGCATTGAGGATGGAATTTCGCAGCTGGACGCCAGGGTGAGGCTCAACTACGGCGGCGGGGACCTCGACCAGGTGCTGCTCATGCTGCTGCGCAAGTGCGGCTTCCCCTATCGCGAGTGCAATGTCCAGGACAGCTATGTGGATGCCCATCTGCTGGACGAGCTGAAGGAGAAGTTCTGCCACCTGAACGCCAGTGTGTGTGGCGCCCAGGAGAAGCACTTCACCCTGCGCAAGCAGAATGGCCAGTGGCTGCGCTACACCCTGCAGGTGGGCGACGAGGCCATCATGGCGCCACTGGCCCTCTTCCACACCGAACTGCTGAACATCACGGGCCGCACGAGACCCGTGAGCACGCAGCAGGCGCCGCAGGAGCAGTACGACTGCGAGGATTGCTTCGATGCCGAGTATCTGAAGGAGACGGGCAGAAAGAACGGTGTGCGGGGTGGAGAGGCTGTAGTGCCGCTCCCACTGGGTCCAAACTCCACGCTGCCGCGGCCTCCCCAGCTGCCCGTGACCGCCGACGATGAGGAGCTAATCGTGGTGGACCAAGACGAAAGTAACTGCCAGAATTCGGGTGTCCAGCAGCAGCAGCAGCCGCCGCCGCCGCAGCAGCATGCGACCCCTGCCGCTCAGCCCACCAACAACAGCGACTGCTATCACAGCAGTCAGGGCCAGGTCTTGCCCCTGGATCAGGCCATTATCCAAGCCATCAACCGGCTGCCCAACTACGAGACCAAGCGCAAAATGTTCAACTCCATCCTGCTGGTGGGCAGCAGCGCCAAGCTGCCCGGCCTGCCGGCCTGGCTGGAGCATCGGATTAGCCAGCAAATGCTGCCCAGCGGCATTGAGGTGAATGTCTTTATCAAGGGCATGGACGCTGGGATGGTGGCGTGGAAGGGAGCGGCCATTATGTCCGTGCTGGAGAGCGCCCGGGAGCTGTGGATATCGCAGCACGACTGGCAAAAGTACGGACTGCGGATTCTCAGGGAGAGATCGCCCTTCCTCTGGTGAGCACTCCAAACCGCTAGATAGGATTTTTCGAATTTTTTTTAGGTAAATTTTAAATTATTTTTAAAAGCTGTAAGTGGAGAAGGAGTACAAACGTTAGGTGGGAACGTAGCCCAGTCCCAAGGAGGTCCAGGAGTAGAAATGGAGAATAATCGAAGTTTTCGATGTTTTTATATGATAAAATCGGTGTTAAATCGATTAAAATCGATTATTCTCCATCTCTACCCAGGAGTTGTATAAAATCTATCAATCCTACCAATCTCTATAAAAACAATTATGTATTTATGTGTTTTCAAGGCACTTTTGTTTAATCTTAGCAGGTAAGGAGCCAATATTTTGGCTTGTATTTATATTTAAGGCATTTTATATTTAGAATCCAGCGATAAGCTTGAAATAAAGGTTAAAAAAAAGGTAACAAAGAAATATGAAAACAAATAATAAAACAGCGCACAAACAACAAAGACGAAGACATAGATTAGGTGCTTATGCCAGGTACTTGGGCGCACTGGAGCCCATGTAGTGGTAGAGATCACCCAGGGTGGAGCGCACCAGCTTGGCCTTGATGGTCTCCCGCTGCAGCCGCTTGTAGGCCTCGAAGCGGTGGCAGCCGCCAAAGCTGAAGTAGTAATCGCCGCCCTCGCTGCCCGTTATCCACAGGAGATCAATGGGTGGCACATCCTCCGACTCGCTGGCTTCATGCTGTGGCCAAGGAGAGGGGGAGAGAAAGGAGAAAGAGAAAGCATTTAACCAGTATGGCAAGTCATTGGAAAAGGCAATCGATAACAAACATCCTGTCATCTTGTTCTTTTACAATCATCGGAAAAGGCAATCGATAACAAACATCCTGCCATCTTTTTCTTTCACAAATTTAAATTTAAGGCAAATGCTGGGAATATATAGCATATACATATGTATTATGTATATTATTTACCATTTAAACTTTAATCAGCCCCATTAACCCTTACCCCCTTACTCACCTTAATGGTTTCCATTAGCGATTCCACCTTCTGCTCGTCCAGGACGGAGGGTATTGGCCGCTTGATCACGCTCATGGGTACATGGTGGACCTCCGCAATTCCTGCCGAATGAACTGTGGTGTCCATGATGGTGCTGTGGCTTGTCTGGCGATCGTGTTAATTATGAAAACTTCTTTCAGTTTAATTGTGAAATTTCACACCAGCCAGCGGGCAACAACAACAACAACAACCATCGTTGCTGTTATCGGTGTAGCGCGCAGGGTTGCCACCCACGCAAGCCGCTCTTGTGGCAGCCACAAAAAAAATGAAGGAAAATACACTTACTGTGCAATTTCTCTGGAGGATCGGTCGGAGCCCGGTGGCGCGTCTGCTCGCCTGGCGTATAAACTGGCTAATGAACTCCATGGCAGCCAGCCAGCTATGGATTTTGGAGCGGCGCGGCGGCGTTGAAACTTGTTTTGCGTATGTATGTGTGTACGTACGTACGTTTACCGCTATATGTTTTGCTGCACTCTTCGACAGCGCTCCCGGCCACTTGTTGTTTGTTTTTTTGCATAATCAAGGCGCAACCACACCCCCTGCGTCGTCGGCCCCCCCATAAACAAATGCACGCACACAGTGGCGACGGCGGCGGCGGGGCCAGTATTGCCTTGCGATAAAAGCAAAATGAAAACGAAATTCAAAATAAGAAATACATAGATAGGAGGAGGTGGTGGTAGGTGGGGCCGGGGAGGGACAGGAGGAGAGGTGGGCTGCTCTGGCGAAAAATACTGTGAACTTGCATACTCTCTTGGCTCTGATTAGCGTCACAGAAATTAAAATGTGTAATCTACGTTGACAACTCTTGCTGCTTGTTTTGCTCCCTCGCCTATCTCAGAAGCCAGATAAATATGCGCCGCAATTCAGCGAGGGGGCAAAGTGTGAGGGGCGGGTTGATAGGGGGGGATAGCAGCAGATGCCAATGCCAAAAACAAGTTGCGTTTTGCATATTTCTGGAATAAGGCGCGCCCGCCGGTCGAAAGAACCCTGAACCTGTTTCGAATTTTGACACTTGGAGGGGCCAATAACGGACAGCTGGCAACCCTGCCACTGACTGACCAACGCGAGCGTTTTACAACACTGCACTATTTGAATTTAGGAACTTGGCCTGGAATTCAATTTTCTTTTGAATTTAGAAGCTTTGTTTGGCTAAAATACGGCTACAATTTTCTTGGTCTTATAATTTCAAGGTTGCCTTATAAATTTTTTGCAAAAATCAAAAACTAGGCCACCTATTCCAGCCCCCAAATCAATGGCATCTCAAAAACAGTAGCGGGGCAACGGGCTCTGTGTAACATGGGAAATTATACGTGTATCTCGGCATTGGTAATCGTCATCTCTGGACGTTTTTTTTTTCTTTCCCCGGCGGCTTGTCGGGCTCACAATCTTCAATTAACTGCTACGCGGTGTTCGACATGCCGACAAGGCACCCAACTCCAACTCCGATTCCAAGTACGATGACTACGATTCCGGCAATTCCTAGGTGACTTACCCGGAGCGGAGACGCTTACAAAAAGGTAACCGATGGCGGAAGCCCATTAACAGTCCACAGTTGGCCCTCAGACACAGAGCCACAGAGGCGACGCTGGTTCCTATTTCCTATATTTCCTATTTTTCCTTTTTTTTTTTGCTATATAAATTCCGCCTCCCCTAAATATAGAGTGGATGCGAGCATGAAATTCAATTTGGTGCAAACACTGATCTTCACATTCTGCCTAATTAATGTGCAAATATATGGCATTCAAGGTGGTTTACAAGGATTACGATACGAAAAGCGATATTTTTCACAAATATCGATAATAGTTTTCAAGTTTACAAGGATTACGATACGAAAAGCGATATTTTTCTCAAATATCGATAAGAGTTCTAAAGTTTACAAGGATTAATATACGAAAAGCGATATTTTTTTACAAATATCGATAATAGTTTTCAAGTTTTTCGATCGTAAATGTGGCATTAAATTTCTAATTTAACTTGAAAACTAGAATGACTAAGAAGAGTGACTAATTTCACCATTTTCAGATGCTAGTGGCAAGCGGATCGTGAGCAAATATGAGCGGGTAATGCAGATGTATCCACAGCTGACGTCAGGCGGGGCGGAGTCCTCGCAGTGGCGAGCTGCCGAAAAGGATATGCGGCATCCCTGCAAGCGGGATTGCGCCGATCAACAGCCGATGACCTGCTACTATTACATGGTGGTGCACTACGATGACACAATGGCGGAGACCTGTAAGCGATATCTCCAGGTGAGTGTTTCAAATGTGGGAAAAGCTTAATCCTTAATCCTCATCCTCATGTCTGTGCCTGTCCTCATTAGTCACGTTGTGTTTTAAGCGTGTATGTGCATGTTTCTCTCAAAGATGCGCTGTAATGTAGGCAATACTTTTAGCAAGCAAAGCGACGGTTATTTGTTTCCCAAAGAAATAATATTAACCTTCATTCCCCAGTCCAAATACCGCTTCAAGCTGAATGGCAAGGAGTACATTGATAGCATCAAGGTGGCCGAGGAACTGGGAACGAACGACGACTGCAAATACGCCGATGGCTTGGAGAGCGAGGTAATGGTGGTCAATGGCCAGCTGCCTGGGATGAGTATCGAGGTGTGCTACGGCGACACCGTCGTGGCGGACGTGATCAACAGCATGCACGAGACGACCACCGTGCACTGGCATGGCATGCATCAGCGCTCGACCCCGTTCATGGACGGCGTGCCCCATGTCACCCAGTATCCCATTGAGGCGGGCCAGGCCTTCCGCTATCGCTTCGAGGTGGATCACGGCGGCACCAACTGGTGGCACAGCCACACCGAGCACCAGCGTGCCTTCGGACTGGCCGGTCCCTTGGTGGTGCGCATGCCGCCGAAACTCAATCCGCACGCGCACCTCTACGACTTTGATCTCACGGAGCACGTGATCATGATCCAGGACTGGGTGCATAACTTTGTGGAGAGCGTGGCCGAGAATATACTGATCAATGGCAAGGGCAGGAACCTCAAGAAGGGCATCAAGGTGGTCAAGCCCACGTTGTATGCCCACTTTCCGGTGGTCAGGGGCGGACGCTATCGATTTCGGGTTATCTTCAATGGTGAGAGAGCGGGAATCTCCTTTAACTCCAACGATAATACCCTCTCTGTTCCTCCTGGCAGGTGTCTCCAATTGCCCGATCAGCCTGAGCATCGATAATCACAACCTGGTGGTGATCGCCAGCGATGGCAATGACATCGAGCCTGTGGAAGTGCAGCGGATTATGCTGCATGGCGCGGAGCGGTTCGACTTTGTGCTGCACGCCAACCAGGAGGTGGCCAACTACTGGATCCGGGTCAAGGGCTACAGCTTCTGTGCCAAGAACCAGCTGCATCAGGAGGCGGTGCTGCATTATCGCGATGCGGACACCCGAGCCCTGAACCCGCACACCCTGAGCTATGCCTACGATGCACCGGGGATTACCCTCAATGAGCTGGGCGATGCTGCTGACGGCAGTGGTGCTGCTGCTGCTGCTGCTGCTGGGAAGACCATCTCGCTGGCCACACTCAATGCCCAGAAACCGGAACCGGAAATCCAGCCCACGGCCACCTTTTACACCAGCATGAACGCGTTCGAGGTGCAGCAGGGCGAGGGCTTCCGCTTCCAGATGGACGACATCAGCTTCAGCATGCCAAAGATGTCGCTGCTGCAGACCCGCAACCTGGGCGTGGGCCAGTTCTTCTGCAATCGCTCCCAGCAGGCGGACCTGGGCTTCAACTGTCGGCAGCGTCACTGTCGCTGCTCGAACGTGATCCAGGTGCCGGCCAAGCAGCAGGTGGAGTTCGTGGTCTCCAGCCTGTCGAGCACTCCGCATCCGATACACCTGCACGGCTACACCTTCCGGGTGGTGGGAATGGGTGTCCTGGGCGAGCAGAAGATCGGACAGATCGAGGAAATTGACCGGAAGACGCCGCTGCCGCGTCGCGGTCGTGGTGCTCCGCTCAAGGACTCCGTTCAAGTGCCCGCCTTCGGGTATACGATCTTCCGCTTCTACACCAACAGTCCTGGGTACTGGATGTTCCACTGTCACATCTCGCCGCATTCGGAGAACGGCATGGCGGCGGTGGTGCGGGTGGGCGAGGATATCGAGATGAAGATGTGTCCGGTGAGCAACTGCGGCCTGTGCAGCTCGATGGCGTAGCGAGAAGAGAGCCGCGAGATTCCCAAGAGATTTGAATTCCCCGAGAGAAAAGGGCAATAAAGGTGTACATTTTTTAAGCTGGCATTGGAAGTGGATTTACTCAAGGGGACGAGGGGGCAAGGGGAGTGCTTTAACTAATTTAATTTGTCTATTTTGTTAATTTTAAGTTTAAAATGTAGGTTAGCTTTCACAGGAAGTTTGAATTTCCAAAATCTGTTATATTGCCACTTTTCAACACTGGTTAGTGCCTGCACTTTCCCGTTAAATAAGCTCTTGCCCTAATTAAGTGTTGAACAACGACTAAATACAAAACCACATACACGTGCCGTCGAATGTAAACAAACTATGTTCATGGAGCTCAGCCCAAAATGACCGAAAAATCCCAAAGAAGACGCTCCGCCAGCGACTCCGATTCGGATTCAGAGGATGATGCACAGATGCGCCAGTTCCTGGAGGCGGCGGACACCACCCTGCTCACCAATGCCATGTTCCAAAGCAAAACAAAGGAGGAGAAGCTTATAAACAGCAGCAAGAAGGATGTGCCGCCGCCGCCTGCCAAAAGCGAACGCTACCTGGAGGAACAGGATGCCCCGGCCAGTGATCTGCAGATCACCAAGGAGATGCAGACCCACATTTGGAGCCGCCTGAGTGGGATTATCCAGGAGCAAATCGAGTTCTGCCAAAACAAAGATAAACCAAAGCAAAAGAACAACAAGGAGGAGCAGATGGCGAGTGGAGTCCGCCTGGTGTCCAATGCCGATTGCTATCTGATTGCAGACTTGGTGGTGGAAGGTCCAGCTGGTCCCCAAAAGAAGCCCGCCATCAAAAGAAGAGTCATAGATGAAGACGACGAGCCAGCTCCACCAGAGACGTCCCTCCAAGCGGTGGCTGTGAGTGGACAGTCCATATTGGAGGGCAGGGATGTGCTCTCCTGGGCCCAGAAGAAACCACGGCCGGACAAGCTCTTCCTGTACAGATCAAGCGGAGATCCAAAGGGAGGCAAGCTGCTGGCCATTGAACCCATCAACGAATTCACCAAGCGCCGGCGCCAAAACACTTGGAATGAGTCCAAAATAGCCAGGAAAAGGAAGACGAAATAAAGGCTAGGGATTGTGATAAGAAAGTTAATTATTATTATTTTGTAAGAGGCTCTCTTTCCTGAGGTTCGAATTGATTTTTCTTCTTTTTTTTTTTGTAAACTGACTTGGCTGCGAAGGATGCATCGCTTCTTAAGTAGAACGGCGCCAGGCTTCATCTCTTTCTGTTCGTTTGTTTTTTTTTTCTAAGTGTAATTAAAGAGTATTCTTCAGCGAAGATTTCCGCAGCATTTTTTTTTGGCAGTTCCCGTGCAAGCTGCAGGGAGGATTCATATGCTGCGCGACTGAGGCTGATTCTGAGGCTCCAAGGATCAAGGCTCCTGCAGCCTTCGATTATGACTCAAAGGTGGCATGAAAGGTGTTGGCCCCATGTCCACTGCCACTGGCACTTCCACTCCCATTCCCATTCCCGTTGCCATTACCATTGGCACTACCATTGCCGCTGGTGGCCGTTGTCATTGTTGAGGTGGACGATATTTGGCTATCCAGCAGGCCGTATAGCATCTGCTGTGAGCTAACGGTGCCGCTGGAGCCAGTGCTGCCGCCCAGATCCTGCAGCATATCGCCGACCATGTTATGGCCACCCATGCTCTGGCTGCTGCCCGTGGCACTGTTGTCCAGGATGTTGAGGAAGTCGCTGCCATTGAACTCGTGATGCTGCTTGTGCAGCATGCTGCTCTGGCTCTCCTTCATCAGCTTGTCGTACTCCTGCAGCACGCTATTGAACTCGGCGATCTCCACACGATTGCGGGCCATCACCTTGTGCTTGTAGTAGTTGTGGACCTGGGTGAGGGATGTCCCGGTGACACCCGTATGGGCACGCTCCAGCGGCACCAGTCGCAGCGATGTGGACTTCTGCAGTCGCGGCTCTGCATCGTAATAGCCACGATACTCGCCGATAAAGCTGCGCAGGAACTCCTCGGTGGCGTCCGTTAGCAGCTGCACCGCCGACTCGGAGCAGTCGGTGAAGCCGGCCAGGCGCAGCATGCCGCACATCACTTTGCGCAGCGCCTGGCGGCACACACTGCTCGAGATCTCCGGATAGTGCTGCGGATCGCCGCGCGAGTAGGCTGTGTCCACGGTGGGCGTGAACCAGATGGGCTTCTGGAACTTCTGGCCGCCCACCAGATCGGCGGCGTTTTCGGGCGGGAAGTCCACCTCGGGTATCATGAGGCAGGGATTCAGCAGGTAGTTCGACGAGCCCTGCGGGTATATACTCAGTTATTTCGGTTTCCTTTGATTCCGGCAGGACCCTTCCCCTTGACTTACATTTTTGTTCGAATACGTTTCGATTAGGGACTGCAGCACCTCGGTTTGCTTCATCACCTCGATGGTCTGGGTGACCAGCGAACTCTTCAGCTCCACCATGCGACTGTGGGTAAAGGCACAGGATTAGTTTAAGGTTCCCCTTTGCCATGATTTTTGCACTGGGCCTTACTGTTTGTCATCCGGCTGAAAGTCCCCGCGCTGGCGTATCTCGTCTAGCTTGGGCTTCTTGGCCGCCGAAGGCACATATTTGTCTGCAGTCAGTTGGCCGCCATCGTCCTCCGCGGGCAGTGAGCCCCAGTGCTCCACTTGCATCGTTATCTGCACCTTTTCCTAAACAAAATCTAGCCCGAAACAAAAAATATAAACAAATGCAATGCCGCCGCCACCAGTGTTGGTAAACACGCAAGGACCTCATGCATACGATATCGATGGCTATCGGTATATCGATTGCTCGTCAGCTGTGTGTGACATTCAGAGTTGCCGCCACGTCAGCTTTTTCCCGTCAACTTTTCTTCTTTATTTTTTAATGCTCATAGTTTTTGTCTTATAATTTACATTCTTATCTCTTTAAATTGGTATTAATCAATTGCAATTTTCGCAACTTTATCGATCTGGATTTGTGTTGAATCCCCAAGGGAATCATAAATAAAAATAAACATCAAATTGTTAGCTTTTTGTAGCTGCTCCGAAAACCTGGCAACACTGCGCGCTGACACTCTACATTCGACGGCAGCTGGACACGCACACAAATACAAAATGTAATTATTTGTTTTCAAGCAATTCGACCAGGAAATAGGAAATTCAAGGCTAAAACCCAGAGCAAGCAACGTTGGCAAGATAACGCAGCGACGCAGACGACGTGTGGGATTGTCCGGCGGATTGACGGCGGCAGGATACGGCGGATATAACGGCAACAACATGCACCAGCAGCACATGGACCTGCACGCGCCCGTGGACTTGAATAAGGTGAGTTTTTTTTTTCGCCCAATTAGTGCGTTTTCCTGGTATTACTTTTCCCTTTTTTTCCGGTTCACGGCTGCTTCGTTGCCCCGTCGACAGTCCCTGGACGAGATGACGCCGGAGGAGCGCATGCGGTGAGTGATTTCAAGTGCAAATTCAAGCTTAAGGAAGCCCTAATAGCGAACATCTCTTCCTTCTCCTTCTCCTCCTCCTCCTCCACCTCCACGCCCTATTCGAACAGTGCGGAGCACCAGATGATGGTGGAGAAGCATCGCGGCCACGATGCCATGCACTCGGAAATGGTGATCATCCTATTCGTCACCTTGCTCATCGCCCAGATCATCCTGGTGGAGTGGAAGAAGCGCCACTACAGCTCCTATGCCTTTGTCACCCTGCTGGCCATGTGGCTCATCCCGCTGATCATCTCGTGCAGCTTTGGCTGGCTGCGCTTCATCATCATCTGGCTGGTGTTCACCGCCATTACGGCGCTTGTGATGCGCCGGGCCATCAGCAAGCCCATCCAGGGCACTACGCCCAGGTGAGTCACACGAGGGGGTGGCGCAGCGATAAGGCATCGTAAAACACGCACACCAATCTTATCCACAGGCTGGTCTACAAGTGGTTCTACTTCATCTACAAGCTAAGCTACGGCCTGGGCCTGGTGGGCTATCTGGTGATCATGGCCGCCTTTCTGGGGATGAACTATCTGTTCTCGCAGCCGCCGAACACGTGGATGGATGTGGGCCTGATGTTCTGCTTCTATGGCCTGTACATCGGTGTCCTGGGCCGCGACATATCCGAGATATGTTCGGATAAAATGGCCGCAGCCATTGGCGTGAGTCTTTCGTGGGAAACCTGCCTGCCTGCACCTGCTAATGAGCATCCCTTTCCCATCTATCCGCAGTACTACACACCTCAGGGCATTCCCACACGGCATTTGGATCACAATGTCTGCGCCGTTTGTGGCAATCAGTTGCTGGTCTCCGAAAAGGAAGAGGGCGTCATCGAGAACACATACAAGCTGTCCTGCAACCATGTGTTCCACGAGTTCTGCATACGCGGCTGGTGCATTGTGGGCAAGAAGCAGACGTGTCCCTACTGCAAGGAGAAGGTTGATCTCCAGAAGATGTTCCGCAATCCGTAAGCTAAAAAGGGAGTGTAGGGGGAAAGATAGAGTATCTTGTAATGTATATCTCTCTCTCTTAATAGCTGGGAGAAGCCGCATGTACTGTATGGACGCCTGCTGGACTGGATTCGCTGGCTGGTGGCTTGGCAGCCGCTCATCTTCTTCATAGTACAAGGCATCAACTGGATGCTGGGATTGGAATAGATCCTGGCATTCGGATTCACTTTCCTCGGCGTCTAGTCAAGCACACACACACACACACCATACACACACTTTGGATTTAAGTCCTGCACGCAACAACGACGATGGGAGAGACCAACCAATGTGGAGGGGCGGCGCTGCCACCGCCAGCACCCAGCACTTCTTCAGCACGGTCGCCAGCCATTCATTCCCGCGCTCAACCCCCTCCATGAAGACGACGACGAAGCCATCCCACAACCTGGCATGATGGGTTTCTGTTCCTTAGTGTTTTCGTTGCTTTTCCATTGTTCCACTGTCTTTAAAAATCGAAACGTAAATGCAATTTTTGGATATAATATATGTCTATATATATATATATATATGTATGTATATTATGTGCATGCGTGTGCCTGCCTGCCTGTGTGTATGTCTCCTAGGTATTAATATTACCAATTTTTATTTCTATAATTTTATATTGTATAACGCACTGGAGCTGGTTTAGGAATATGTACCAATATATACATACCAAAAATTAAGAAATGAAACAAGAAGAAGATTGATAAAATAATCGAAGCCAGTGTGTATCTCTGAGGTGGATAATATCGATTTTAATCGATTTAAAATCGATTTTTTGCATACAAACACCAAAGACCAAATAAGATGCAAAACGCCATTGGATTTTATTGTGCACACGCATTTATCGTGCTGGATCCAGAGCTGGGTACAGCTTAAGTTGTCATAGAGAACAGAGAGAGAGAGCGCTCTAGAGCAGGTTGTACATATGTGTGTAGACGTATTCTCACGCATTCTACATCTGTACGCACACAAGCAAAGCGCATTCTATTTTTAGATTTTTACGCTCTCAACTTTAAGAGAACTGAGAGAGCGAACCTTTTCTCAGAAACAGAAAAAATGGCTTTGCATATGGTCGTTACTCTTCTTAGTTATTCCAGCGTCTTTGGTGTATCTCTCTTTTCTCTCAATGGAAAGGAAACAATATTTGCATTTAACTTTACGCACTTAATATCATTTATTTAGTTTATTTTGTATATATACTTTATTGCGGGTTAGGGGGAGTAGGAGTAGGAGAAGGAGGAGGTGCAGGCTTACTATTGATCGCACATCGGTTCTCTCTTTCGTTTTCGCTTTGGGAAATGTGGAGGGAGTCACCTCTATAAGGTTTTATTGTTCAAAATAACACGTTTCTCTTGCTTTTTATTATAAAGTTTGATTGTTTTTTGTTTATTTGTTTTCGTTTTTTTTTTTTCAATAGTTTTTGATTTTCTTAAGGCAACAACAATAACAAAATATATAATATAAAGAAACCCGAATGATTTGAGAAAAGAGGAAAGGCGTGGAAAAACCAGCGCATAACAGGCTAAAACTGGACAGAGTAGATGATGGATGCAAGGCTTCGAGGGTTTTTTTTTTGTAGGCACGGAGGGGAAGAAGGATTATTTGGGGTGGGGCGAGGCCTTAAGTCCGCCGTCATAAACTTGCCAATTCTAAAAAGGATTTAATTTCGTGGGAGTTTGTGTCGTTATTTTAATGGCGATCTTATGTCGTTTGCAAATGGCATCATTTCGAGCGAACTTAGGTCGTTTTTAAGCGATATTATCTAGCAGAAGGCGAGTTTATGTCGTTTTTTAAAAGCAACTTTATGTCGCTTGTAACCTATTTAATTTCTTCGATAATGTCGCTTCGAAACGACATAAGATCGCGCGGTTTTATGTCGTTTTAAAACGTCATAAGCCCGACGAAAAAATAACAACAAAATCTCAATTGCACTTTGTACTGGACGAGTTAATGTCGGCGGACTTATGTCGTCATGCCCTTCGGGGTCAGCAGCAGTGGAATCTGGAGAGAGAGTCAGGGGGTGGAACCGCATTATACATCTGACCATATGTACATCTACACCTAAACATAGATTGATTAGTAACCGGAGGCGCCGATCATCTTGCGGATCTGCTCGAAGGACAGCCAAAAGGTTAGCGACCACGGTGCCATCCGTATCCAGCAGGGCAGGAAGCCCTTGTACAGCGCCGCAAAGCCCTCCTTGGAGACCGTCTGGCGCAGGCAGTCCACGGAGCCACGGTACAGCAGGCCGCTGGAAGAATTGAGATGATGCATTGCCTCTCTCTCTATCTTTAGAGAATTTTTGGGAGCCAACTCACCGTCCCTTCTCGTCGGTGGGCTGGTTCATGATGCGCGTCTTCACCACATCCGCCGGCGTGCCCATTATGGCGGCCACAAAGCCGGCACACACGGAGGCCAGCACATGGACGGTGTGACAGTCGGGCATCTGCAGGCGGTGCATGATCAGGTGCTTGATGGTGTCATAGGTCGTGAGATCGCCGAGGTTCACCAGCGCCGCTCGCTGCACATTCGGGATGCTGCCCTTCCACAGCCCCTTGACGCCGCCTCGCTGCACGATCTGCCGGAAGGCGTGTCCCGCTGAATTCACACGCGGCGGCTCGCCCATCAGTCGCCGGCGGCCCTCCATTTGGATCTGGACCTTGACGAGGTCAGCGGGCGAGGCCAGCCATTGGGCCACGGCGCCGGCGGTGACGCCGCATAGCGCCGACTTCCACACGGGCAGCGCCTGGCTGCCGTTCTGCGTGAATTCCTTGCGCATCATGTCGTAGCTGCAGATCCGCACGCCGCTGTGGATGGAGGAGACAGGAAGAGATGGATAACTTGGATTAGAACTGACTGAATCAGGCTGGCTGGGCTGGAGCTGCTGCTGCTGCTGGCGGCTGGCGGCTGGCAGAGGGCATATCGGCTGGCTAATGGCTGGCAAGTGTCGGTGGTGGTGATGCTAGATGCTAGAAAGATGAGGAGGATTTGACAGAGAAAGAGAGAGAGAGAGAGGGATGCCCACCTATAGACGACGTGTCGATAGAGCGCCGGCGTCACGCCCTGCCACAGCTTCAGGGCGCCCTCCTCGCGCGCAATCCCGAAGGCGGTGGCCACCATGCCGCGGTATTGCATCTGGTAAATGGTAATCAATCGTTGGATATCGGTCATTGTGGTTTCGTTTGGTTTGCTTGTATCTTTGTATCTGTATCTTTGTATTTATATCTGTTGCAGGCCAAAAAAAAAAAAGAAAACACACAGACACACACAGGACTCATGGAACATGGAACACAGAGGACAGGCACACACACACATACGGGAGGGATGTGGGGACAGTAAGTAATCTAGGCAACTTTTGTCTCAAGTCCAATGATAAACGAGGGCTTTAAAATTATCATATATTAAATATATATTTCTTAAGATAAGAAAAGTGAGTGTATAATCGATTCTCTGAGAATAATTTATATTTTACAAAAGGAAAAACGCTTTTATCTCTTCGTTAGATCACATTTTACTAAGGGATGGCCACACTGTGGCTCATAATAATAAACCAAACAGCCTCATATATAGTAAACGAAACTAGGGTGACATTATAATATTAAATATTCCTTTATATTAAAAGCAAAAGTTTGATTTATATTTATTAAAACATAATTCATCAAAATCTATCACCTTTTTTATTTCCAAATCTAAATGTACATAAAAAACATAATCATTAGCTTTAATATCGATCTCCCTGAAGCTTCAAGGCTTACTTTATTATTAAGTTAATATTTTTTCTACAGCAAGATTTGTTCAGCATTGTTGTTAGATCACATTTTACTAAGGGATGACCATACTGTGGCTCATAAAATAAACATACAACGAAATACAGGCG
This sequence comes from Drosophila baimaii, assembly GCA_018874675.1. Taxonomy (NCBI): domain Eukaryota; kingdom Metazoa; phylum Arthropoda; class Insecta; order Diptera; family Drosophilidae; genus Drosophila; species Drosophila baimaii. The sequence continues at coordinate 86,926 of JAEIIU010055961.1, forward strand.
AAGGAAGAGGTAAATGGGTGGATATCAAGCAGAAGCTAAGCATCGATGGTTGGGGTTCCCTTTTGGCACCCATAGCAGTAGCTAAATCTCTTCCGAGCGCAGCGGCATATCACCATCACCATGGCCGGGCCGTGCCCACGCCGATTGGCATTATCTCTCTCCTCTTTCTCGACCAAAAAACACACACAAAACTCAAAACATTTGGGAACCTTATCGCCGCGCCTTCGACCGATTGGACGTGATAAATCCAGAGGGGCCGCTCCATGCTTAGCTTATGTACGTTTGGGGTATGGGTATGGGTATGGAATGTATGTGCGGGGGCAAGGCAAACATCGAATGGGGATTAGGATTGCTATGGGTGGGGAGTGGGGAGTGTGTGGGGTGTGGAGTAACCAAAAGCCGGAGACAACAACAACAACAATAACCACAACGACAGAAAACAAGCAAAAAGCTGGACACGGATTCTTCTGTTCTACTCACATTGGCCTTGGCCACCGACTGGCTGGTGGCGGCGGCGGTGGTGGTGCTACTGGTGGCCAGTGCAGCCACGGCAGCCGCCTCGCCCTGGATCTGCAGACGCGTCTTGGTCAGGTCCAGCGGATAGGTGGCCAGCTCCGCTATGGAGGCGGCCACCACAGAAACGATGTAGGTGCAGGCAAAGGAATCCGCATAGTCATACTTCACGGGTCGCAGCTGGTGGCGTCCACTGGCGGAGGTAGAGCCCGGCGAGGAGCCGGTAGCGCCACTGGCAGCTGGAACTGATTCATCGGCCTTGGTCGTGCTGGGCGAACCTGTTGCAGCCGCTGCCATTGTTCCGGATTAACTGAACGGAACCGAAAGCTGGAGCGGGGGAGAAAGAAGGAGAATCTTAGAAATTGATCCGATTGGAAAGGTAAACACAGGTGGAAAACCAACTTGGGGGGCAGGTGAAGAAAGAAAACTTTCACACAATCGCGTGATGTTTGCTCCCCGCTCTCTCTCTCTCTCTCTCTCTCTGTGGGTGTGTGGGTGGGCGGCTCCGCGAGGAGAACGAACTGTGGCGCTTCCGGATGGGGGCTATATGTAGGATATGGAGAGGATCGTTGGCTTCTGGCCTTTGTGTCCACCGTTTCGCTTCCGTGCCTTTACATAACAACAACGGCGACGACGACGACGACGACGACGACGGTGATGACGGCGACGGCGATGGAGGTTTTGGCAAACACTTCTGTGGGATGTGTTGTGTTGTGTGCTCAAGGCAACAACAACAACAACAATAATAACAACAAAGGCAACCTCAAACGGAACGGAACGTCGTCGTCGAACGGGCCCGAAATCAAATCAAATTCGTATTGAGCGCTCTTATAAAACACTGGGTGGCACGCGCTGGGCGGCTAATCATGTTTGTCCACCCTGCCAGCGACGCCGCTCTATTTATATCCTGTATAAAACCTGCAGTTATCAGCTTTGCAATAAAACAAAAAAAAAAGGCATCCACAAAAACAAAAACACAACAGCGGCGGGGCACAGTGTTGCAAGGCGATGCAATTCGGAGCTATCGGCGGTTATCGGTTATGCACTCAGAGAAAAAGTTGTATTGGGATGTTTTTGTTTTAGATAATATCTTGTATAATCCCACTGGAAAATCTATGGATATAGTCTTGGCTGGAATTGTAAAAAGAGATGGAATTATAAATCCATATAAAATGATAGATAGAAAGAAAGTTAAAAGGATCGAGAGATGGAGAACTGAAGAGATAGAGAGAGAGACATCAAAAATATATTATATATATTGCACTATTAAAAAATAAATTATTATTTCAATATGTAGAAAATTCGCATGTTGCTTACTATTATTTGTTTTATTTATTTATCATGAATTATTATATCCATTATCTAAAATGTAAAATTTTAGAGTTGTCAATGATTAATTAACATTTACTTTTCATTACTGCTTTCTTCAAGTGTATTTTTCAGCCATGTCTGGCAACCCTGCATTCGATAGGCGATAGACCTCGCTTCGCTCGATCGTGGTTGTTATCGAAAGGCGCGCAATCAGGACGCGGCAAACTTTTCTTTATTTATTTTGTTTGTTTGTTAAACTCAAAGCATTCCCCCGATATGCAGGCGTTTTTAAAGACGGGCAAATCCAGTGCCGGATCTGGAGAAAAGAGTCAGGGGGCAGCCGTGGAACGCCGCAAGCCGCCGGCTCCTTGGGTGGAGAAATAGTAAGTTTTTCTTGCCAAAGCACATGCTCTTAATAATGATTTCCAATTCTTAGTCGGCCCCGCAATGTGGACGATGTGGTGGAGCAGTCCGAGGTGGTGGCCGTGCTGCGCAAGTGCGTCGAGGGCGCCGATTTGCCCAATATGCTGCTTTACGGGCCACCGGGCACGGGTAAGACTAGCACCATCTTGGCCGCTGCCCGGCAGATCTTTGGGGATATGTACAAGGACCGCATCCTGGAGCTGAATGCCTCCGATGAGCGTGGCATCAATGTGGTGCGCACCAAGATCAAGAACTTCTCACAGCTCTCGGCCAGCAGTGTGCGTCCAGACGGCCGGCCGTGTCCGCCCTTCAAGATCATCATCCTGGACGAGGCGGACTCGATGACACATGCCGCCCAGTCGGCGCTGCGTCGCACCATGGAGAAGGAGAGCCGCAGCACCCGCTTCTGTCTGATTTGCAACTACGTGTCCCGCATCATTGTGCCCATCACGTCGCGCTGCTCCAAGTTCCGCTTCAAGGCGCTGGGTGAGGAGAAGGTAATTGCCCGCCTGCGGCATATCTGCGACACGGAGGGCGTCAAGATCGACGAGGATGCGTACAAGTCCATCGTGAAGATCTCGGCTGGTGATCTGCGTCGCGCCATCACCACCTTGCAGTCGTGCTACCGCTTGAAGGGGTCGGAGCACTCCATTAATACGGCGGATCTGTTCGAGATGTCGGGCGTCATACCGGATTACTATTTGGAGGACTACCTGGAGGTGTGCCGGTCGGGCAACTATGAGCGCCTGGAGCAATTTGTCCGCGACATTGGCTACTCGGCCTACAGCGTGGGGCAAATGCTGGAGCAGTTTGTCGAGTTTATTGTCCATCATCCAGGCTTGAATGATCCGCAAAAGGCCAAGATTCTGGATAAGTTGGGTGTACGTATCTCAAGGGGGAGGTTGAAGCACAGACAATAGAAGTACTAAGGCGCCGAACGCCATATGATTTATTTTTGCACATGCATTTCTCGCTGAGAGAGTGAGCGGCTATAGAGCGCGCTCTCCATGGCATAACTATGGTTGATAGCCTCACCAGCTCCGATGGCATAACTATGGTTGATAGCCTCACCAGCTCCGATGAGGACATTTAATATATTCAGAGACATGCACTAGAAAGAGATAGCAAGCGAACGACAGCACAAATAGAGTCCTTAAAAGAGGACAGTTCTCTCGACGAGGCTTTTACAGTTATGCCATGCTCTCAACTTTGGATGAACGGCATAGCGCGTGAGGGTGAAAAATGGGCTCGCATATTGCAAATCAACTGTATGGTCGTTACTCATCTTAGTACTTCTAGTGTCTTTGGTTGTGGTGATTATAATAGTAATGACATGACTTTGTTTTCCTTGCAGGAGTGCTGCTATCGCCTGCAGGACGGCGGCTCCGAGTATCTGCAGATCATGGATCTTGGCTGCTGCATTATCCTGGCCCTGAAATAAGATTCTCACTCTCCCTAAGAGTACACTTTATATAGTCCCAGCGGCTGAATGTTGAAAATATATATATTTAAATTAATCTTTACTTGGTGTGAAAACCTCATTCTCATTCTGTCGCCGATACATTTCCCGTGTTATTTACATTTAAATCGTTTACATTTTGATACATCTTTAAGTTGTTGACAACGAGATGAAGAATAATCGAAGTTTTCTATGTTTTTATATGAGATAATCGGTTTTAAATCGATTAAAATCGATTTTTCTTCACCTCTTGTGGTTGTTCTCTGTAAATTCGAATTTCTCGACAGACAGACTTTATTTTTTCGATTCAAATTTCTATTTTCTTTCTTTTGATTACGGCTGAGTGTGGAAAATATATATATATATTTAAGTCAGGGGGGCCACCGAAATTGCTGGGGATTTGAAATCGCTTGAAATGCGGCAGAAAAGTGTCCTGCGAAGTGTTTCCTCCAATAATTTACATTAAAGTTTGATCTCTTAAGCTTGCTTTTAAGCATTTTTCTTTTACATTCTTGAATCAAGGCGATTTCTGTGGCCCCCCTGCTCGATCTTAACCTAAATCTCAACTGCTCCAGCTCGCTAGTTGGCTGTAAACTCAAACTCATCCTCCTCGCGCTCCCGCTTAACGGCCATGCCCACGCCCGAGTTGCTGGAATTGCTCAGACTGGACACCGTGGTGCCACCGCCGCCCGATGTACTGGCAATACTGCCCACAGCCGCTGCATCGCTGTCCACCTCCATTTTGAGATCGGCGTTGTTGGTGCCACCGCTTGCTTCGCTCTTCACATCCCCTATAGATCCGCCGACTCCTCCACCGCCGCCGACAGCTCCGCCGCCACTGTTGTTGCTGCTGCTGCTGCTGCTTGCCACCGCTTTGGTGGTGGTCGTAGTGGTGAACTTAATCACAGGCTTGGGTATGGTCACCACCTGCTGCTTGGACACCACCGAGTGGGCACGCTTCGGCCCATTGGCACTGGACACGGGCTTGACGACGGTCTTGATCGGGCGACCCTCCAGCGCCGATTTGGTCATCTTCTTGGGCTGATTGGTGGCGCGAAGCTTGTAGTTGACGCCGGTGAGGCAGTAACGGTCGGGCGGCAGGCGCAGGCCGCAGTGTGGCTTGATGGGCGGCAGGGGCATGTTGTTGCGCAGCTCGGCCACCTTGGCAAGGACGTGGCGCGATAGCGGGCCGGTGAAGCTCTTGTCCAGCGTCATTTCGGTGGCCAGGCGCACGTCATCCAGGTCGATGGTCTTCTTGCGGGCATGATTGGCATACACCTTGGCGTCGTCCAGGATGCAGGTGACATAGCCTGCAAGGATTAGTAATAGAATACTCTGGCTATACTTTAAAAAGGGCCAGGGGCGCCTTACGGAAAGTGAACTCCAGCAGCTGGTTGACGACGCGCGGCTCATACTCCTGGATATTCAGCTCTTTGAGTATGGACATTATAACCTGGGCATCCTTGGGCACATGCTTGATCTGGGCACTGATCTTGGCCTTTTCGGCCTTCTCGCTGCTCATTGTTAAAGCCTTTTTAACGTTTGTTTATTTTTTCTCCACGTTCGGGCTATGGTTTTGGTGGACGAAAAAACCCGGAAGAAGATGGCGTATAGCGTGGTTGGTCACACTGTTTTAGCAAAGGCGGTCGCACTGCTGCAACACAGCTGTTGAATAGCAACTATCGATAACAACACTGCATCGATAGCGGGCATATGCAGGAGGATATCGATATATCGATGACGATATTTAAAAACAGGAAACAGGAATAGCCGTTAAATTTGATTTTTTATGAACAAGTCAAAACAAGCACTAGAAAACCTAAATTAATATGATGCAAACTAAAAATAAATCCAATTTATAATTTATTTAACGTAAGAAAACTTTTATTCATTAAACGTACAGCTCTCGCTCTCTCTCTCTCTTTCTCTCTACATACAATATGCACTATACTTGGAAGACAATTTGAAGCTTGTCGCGCATTATTACATTCATATTACACATTGTACAATGAAACGTTTTAGCTTAGATACATACAGACATACTACATCTTTTGTTTATTATTTATTATTTTAGATACGCTACACATGTACGCTACGTGCTACAATAAATTAACTCTTTATTGTTCGCGTCTTTTATATATATTCGCTCGCATATTCGAATTATATGTATATATATATATTATATATGAGCTCCTTTTAAGCTACACATTGTTTGTTTTATTTTATTTGCAAAAAAACGCGCAAACACTTCGCGCACCAAAAAAACTTTGACGCAACTTTGACTCAAGTCCCACAATCGATCAGTTATATGTGTATATGTATATATATATATCTATGGACTACAAACTAAAATTCTTGACGAATTCGAAAAAAAAAATTAAGATGTTTCTTCATATTATTATTATTATTATTATTATTATTATTATTGTCGAATGTAATTTGTTTTTGTAGCTGCTACTTTTTTCTCAAGTTCCTCGTGTGTCTTTTTGTGTGTTTACTGGGGGGCTCCCTCCTCCTCCTTCTGCTACTCCTCCTGGTGTTTTTATTTTTGTGATTCCTATACTCCAACGATTCCAGCTGGCATCCTTAGTAATTATAGGGTCCATATTGGGAGCCATGATAATAGGGTCCAGGATAGATCTGCGGCTGGGCATAGTTGGCATAGGGTGGATAAGGGGGCTGCTTCTGCGAGTAAACTGTAAGAATTGCAAAGTCGAATGAGTCCCGGAACATTTCTAATGATAATATATGGCTACGCACCTGGCATCAGATACTGCAGGTTCAGCTGCTCCTCCTTCTCGCGTTCATTGCGCAGGCAAACGGCCGCTCCGGAGAGCAGGATGGCCGCCAATAGACATGTTCCAATGCCTGCCCAGGCCACAATGTACGACCAGTCGTAGGCAATCTTGGTGTTGTCCCGCAGAACCTACACAAAAAAAAAGGAAATAAATTAAAAATAAATATATAGAAAGTGTATATTTAGGCAGCAATAGATACTAACCGTATTCCACTGCTGGAAATAGTCCTCGCCAACGACCTTCTCCTTCTCAAAGAACTCGACCGTGTGCCAGAGACCCATGGCGCCGGCGGCAAGGAGACAGGTGACTAGCAGCAGGATCGAGGTGGCCGTTATGGCACCCGACGAGCGCTTCCAACAGCCCGAGAGGCCGGTCCAGAAGGCACAGAAAATGGTCACAAAACTGATGATGAACAGGGCAATGCAGGAGCGGGCCAAATGCAGACGCGAGGTGGCATCCTCGTTGGCTATCTTCTCATCCTCCGCCTGCGGGAAGTAGTCGATGTTGGAGCAGTGCGTCTCGATGGGAGAGAGGTAGGTGGGCACTACATTGGATGGGATTAAAGATAAGCTAGATGTTTCTATATATATAACTGGGATGCTGGGACTCTTACCCGCTGTGGCCGGCGGTCGCTCCTTGGGATAACAGATACGGAACAGGCCGCGTGTCCTCGTGTAGTAGTAGTACTTCACATTCAGGTTGTGCATCAAGGAATCCGCATCGGAATGCTTGGCGGCAAAGGCCTGCAAATAATAATAATAATAAAATATTAAAAAATAAACCAAGATCCAATAAATAAATAGTAAAAACCCCTTTAAATCAGTTTCACAAATATTTCCCAGTGTTCATTTCAATTAACTTGATTTGCCTTTTGGCTTTAACACTTGCGATAAGCACGAGTTAACCTTCTTAAGGGATTAACGCCTAGAGTAAAATGTCAGAAATAAAGCTCACACAAATATACATGCATAATAAATGGTTATTCAACTGAGATATATATATGTATACATTTAGGCAGCTTGAAGTTCATTGATAAAACCTGTTTCCGTGGGCGTCTCTCTCTCTTAATAATTTGTTCAACTACCTCGCACAATAATACAATATAACAATAACATATATACATATATTCCGCCATATCACAATCGAAGCAGGCAGCCGCCTATTGTAAGGCCGAGAAGTCGATCATCCAACATCCATCCGGTCATCTCATCTCGTCTCGAATTCAGTTAGTGTGTGGGTTTGGATGGGCTGGGATGTACATATGTACATATGTGTAGTATCAAGATATAGTAGCTTTAGCTTTCGTATCAGATCGAGTGGCATTTTGAACACGTTCCGCGGTTTCTCATTGTTTTCGGTGGCTGTTGCGTTGAGCAATTCTCGTGAGGGAGAGGCAAAGCTGGCCCAAGGTTCCTCCCAATGGTTTCCATGTGCTTATAGCGCATAATACCCATTTTATAGTGCGACTTTGCGGCTGTGAGATCTTCATCTGATGTTCAGTTTTAGAGGATTTTGTTACTTTAACCCGATAATGATGGAATTTAATAGATGTTTATCGATTTTAAATCGATTTTAGCCTACGAAATTATCGGCAACTTTTATGTATTATGCTGATGAAAACTAAGCAATGTTTATCGATTTTAAATCGATTTTAGCCTACAAAACTATCGACAACTTTTGTTCATTACCAGCTGAAGCACCTTGAAGCTTAACAAGACCTCTTATAAGATTATTTTTATTTTAAATCTGATAAAAAACCACTTGATAAGTATATTATATTTTGTTAAATATAAATCTTTTTATTCTTCTCTTGTTTTTTTTTTATCCTATTAACCCCACATTAAGTCATAGCTTGACTATCCTAAGCTATTTATAAAACTAGTGACTTATCTTTATAGAAAACCAAGCTCTTTATAGATCATAAATAAAAACAACAACCTTAAACACTTGACACCTTTTACGTATCCAAGGTAGCTCTCCCCCAACTCTATGATTAATCCCCCTAATTAATTAAAATATGACGCATTTCATTTATTAGCTCATCGAATATTTTGGCTAATATTCCCAAAGTGTAGAACTCCACGTAGCACTGTCTCATCTACCAATAATATCATCTTCATTGCCCTTTCACCAAATCAAACGAATTACGAGCTGAAAGAAATAATAAAAAAAAAAGAAAGAAAGAAAGACCCAAGTGAAATCCAATCATTCCGAGTGATATCACGTTCCACACGTTTTTGGCAGAAATTCTACAATTTCGGCTTTTGGCTTTTCCAACTTCCCAGCCAAGTGGCAAGGGAAATCGCAGAGCGATAGCCAGAGACACAGAGAGAGAGAGAGACGTAGACGTAGACGGGTTTTCCTTTATTACCAACAAACCGCATCAGGCATTTTCATGAGGTGAAAAAATAAGAAAAAAAAAAATAAAGAAATGAGAGACTCGCTTCGAGTTGAAAAACGTGTTTTTCTCCGAGGCCTGTCCATGTCCGGTACTTAAGCAACACAATGGGGAAATACCAAAAATCCAAAAAGGGGGCCACGGCGAGGGGTTATCCGTGGGGGTTGGGGTTCATATATCGAAAACACTTTTCAGTTTTCCATTTTTAATTTATTTGTTTTCTTTTTTAAGCGGTATATATATCGTTTTTTGGTTTTGACCACATTTTTGGCGGCTGTCTGGAAAATGTATTATTTCTTTGTTTTTTTTTTTCGCTTGCATAATCAGCGCGTCTGGGCCTGGTTAGGGCTTCGCCCAACTGGTTAGGGCGTTACACCTCACATTTCCATTTCCATTTCCATTTTTATTTGTGTTTTTTTTATTTTTTTTTATTTTCCCCTCTTTCTCTTGTGAAATGTTTTCGCTTGGCTCGTTGCGGCGAATACCTGAGAGACCTGAGAGACCGAGACCGGGTCCGAGCCCTCTTTATTAGCGCCTCTTCAGTGGATTAATTTTGTAACTTTCTTATGAAAGTCGCCCCGGCAATTAAGGGCCCCGCAAAGTCTACAAATTATTGTTGTCTTGTCCGAGACAAGATGCCAAGATTCATTCAAGGAAAAGAGAGCTTCAAGCTCTGAGCTGGATTAGAAATGCATTCGGGTGTGAACAAAAAAAAAAAAAAGCGGAAAAAAATGTGAAGAAATCAGCACCAGAGAGACGCGCGACTGGATACGGAGACTTGGATTCGGACTCCTGAAATTGTCGGTTGGTTACCTGGATTAATGCGGCATTTCATACCTGCATATACATATATAGAGCTAAAGATATATACTTATAGGGGGGTTCATGCATGGCCAGGCATTGATTGCGACATAAAACTGCATAGCAAAAAGTGCTTCAAGGTTGATCAGATCAGCGGAGAAATGGGCGGTGAGGTGAGGCAACTGCAAATTATCGAAATAATTTCAGATCAGGTCGACTGGCTTATCGATAATACAATGCATTTTATGGCTGGCCCCCCACCTATCAAGGCGATTTCATCTTCAGCTCAGCATTGGAAACTTTCTTCAGAGAAATTATCCATCAAACAAAAGTATTAAAGAAAGCGGCTGCACTAAAAATACACTCATTATGTTGCCCTAAAATGATTTAGTTAAGTTTATATTATATTTTTGTAAGTCAATATATATAATCCAATACCTTATAATACACAAAATATATCATTCTATAAGTAGAAAAATTCAAAATTTCCTAATGTGAAGTTAAAACGTTCCCAGGACCTGAAATTCAATCGAAGTTATCGATAGTTTGGTATGAAAATAGCGATTTAAAATCGATTAACATAATTGTTTTCCCATCTCTAGTTTTCTCTTTGATCTAAGAACTTTTTACTAACTTAACACACAAAATGTGGGGTATTATCTAAGGATGCAGAATATATAACTTGGTTATTTCTTTTAAATAGATATATATATATTTATAAATAAATTCAATTTCTAAATACCAGATGAAAGATATTATTATACCATCTACTTTTTCCTAACTTTGCAATAGGATATATATATGGGATGCAATAGGATCTTGGTTATAAAGAAATTCCAATTAATTACTAGCTATATTTGCGTATTTTTCAACTGCAACCACTTGGCGCTGAGTGGTGGCTCAGTGACTTGGTGGCTTGGTGGCTTGGTGACTTGGCCACTTGAGCCACTGGCTGGCTGGTTGCCTCAGTTTCCCGGGCGCAGTGGCTCAGTTGGACGACAGTTGTGTGTGTTGGCACAGGCACAAATATTTTTATGACACCCGGGGCGAAACTAGTTTTTGGCCTCAGTTCGGTTCGGGCTTTGCTACCAACTTCGCCCTCTTGGCCAGCTTGGGAACACCTCTCCCCCCCCCCCGCTGCCAACCCAGCCCCTGAAAGCCAACACACAACGGATGTCGGTGATTAGCCAATCGGCCAACATGTGTAAGGCACTTTGGATCGGATCGGATCGGATCGGAATGGATCGGAGCTTGGCTTAAAACCAGATGGATCGGTTCTGGGGAGCAGGATCTGTGGCTAGCAGCAGCAGCAGCTGCTGCTGTTGCTGTTGCTGCTGCTATATTCCCCGCGAAAAAATGCACCAAGTCAAGGCCGAACAACCACCACCACCACCACCGCCAGCGGCGGCATTTTTTCAGCTGCACTCAAGCCCCAGGGGAGTGGTTGGATTTTCATTAGCTGCTGTTTTTTTTTTTTTTTTTTTAGTTATTTTTTACCTCCTAAATTCCACCAAAATTGGTAATCAATTTGGCATTTCTTGACTGGCATATTAACCTGGTTATTAGCAGGTATTTAAATAAATTAAAAGATATTTTCAGCGCCTGAAATGCGATCTATCATAGGAGTTTACTAAGAAAATGTTAATTAAATTGTATAAATGAGATAATAAGAGCTGAAATATCATTAATAAATATTAAAAATGTGAAATATACATGTATGCCAGAGTGACCAAGCATGTAACTCATTCTTGTACTTGAAAAAAGTGTGACCAGGCCTATAGGATTAAGTTTCCGAACTTGTAGCTCTAAGATATGGCTTGAAAATAAATTCAAAATATACTTCCTTTTGAGATTTTCCTTAAATTTCCTAGAATCTCAGAGATTTCCTATTATATTTCTCGCTGTGCATCTGAAACTTAAATGAATAATTTATAGCTGCACTATAGGAAAAAACAAGAAAACTGTTTGCAACAATTCCGAGATGCACAGAGACATCAATTTGAGGCAAGACAGACAGCAACTGACTGGTTTCTCTCTCTATTTCTGTGACTGTTTATGGTTTTTTTGTTGTTGTTTTTTGTTTCGATTTGTTGAAAACACACAAAAAAAAAAGGTCGTGGGAGCACGACATTGAGGGAAGATCGCCGAGGTATTCGCATTTCAACTTGTATGTTTGTATTTAAGTATGTACATACATATACACATTCTTGGCAATGTACTTTGGCCCACACACACAGCTCAGCAAGATCGCCGGATCGCAATTACAGCCCCCTAAAGAAGCCCCATTATGGAAGGCACTAACTACTACACGAAACGCGGAAGTGATAATGAAAAAAAATAGGTAATAATGGGCGCAGAAACCTGAAACCGATTGAAATCAAATGATTTGTTTATTGAGCAAAACACACACACGATATATGGCTACAAAATTTTTGTTTGCTCTAAGCGTTATTTTTTTCTGCTATTTTTTTTGTAAGTATTTACTGTGTTTTTTCTGTTTTTTTTTTTGTTTGTTTGTGGGAAGCGAAAGCGTTTTGAATCGCACGCTCAAGCGGTGCCCATAATGAGAGACCTCGGATGCAGAGATCTCCTCCAATCTCCATCTTCAATCTTCATCTCCGTTTGCCCAAAAAGAATCTCGCATGCGGATAATTGCAAAGAAATTAATTTGTTTTTTTTTTATAGCCTTAATTTGCAATTGCCGGTAGACCTCAATATTTGATATACTTAAAAGATTTGCTGTTAAGTTGTAAATGCCAAAGATATCTCTCAAAAGTAAATCCTAAAAAAAAAGTGTGGGTGAAAGTGTTGAGTGGTATTTATTAAGGGTTTTTTTTTTTAATAGAATTTAATGCAGTTTAATGATATATAGGGGGGTTTTTGGGAGAGGTGTACATTCTCGCAGGAGTTAAAATGTATTTTCGAGGGACCTTTGAGGTTCTTAATTAAGTATAATATATGGGAAACTGAAACCTCAAGGGAATAACAACACTTTTTGGTGTTAAAGAGCTAGTAATATTATATTATATATTATATTTTATATATATTATATTATTTGTTATATGTTTGATGGAAATTAATCAATAAACCAAGTATTTAATAAGAAAACTTCTTGAATAATATATATATGCTTATGATATTTATTTTAAGGTATGAACCTTATAATTAAAAATCCCTTCCCAATGTGAAACCCATTCCCTGGTAATCGCTTGGAATTTCGATTAACCAATTCCCACTTCTTCCGCTGTCAATGGGAACCGGAAATATCAACCAGTCGGCGCGCCGATAATGTAATCTCTCGCTTCGTAGAATTCTCCCAGAGCCAAAACCAAAACCAAAACCAAATCCAATCAATTTCCAATCGCGGCCTGTCTGTCACCTGCTTGTGTGTTGTGTGTGTGTGTGTGTGGCTTGGAATTCACTCTCTCAGCTCTAAGCCAATTGCAATTCATTTTATGCTAATTCAAGACCAGAATATATATGGCTAAGTGGTGATTTGCCAATTTGGAATTTCTCATGATGTCAGCGCAAAAAAAAAAATACAAATACGAAATTAATCCAATCGATGGCGTCAATCGGGAATAATTGCAAAAAAAAATAAAAAAAACACGAAAAAAAACATGGCTTCCAAGTGCAGCGGGAAGAGAAAGGGCGAGAAAAAGAAATCTTCTGTCACACATGGCGTATGCGCAACGCGGACAGAAAATAATTAATTTCACATCGCAAATTAACATGTGTTTCGTCTTTCAGGGGGGGACCCCCTCCCACGGCCCGACAAAGCGCTTACTAAGCGTAAAGACCCAGCACGATTCGCGAATTCATTCATGGCAAAAGCAAAAGCCAGAGCCCGCAGGGAAAACGGGCAACTGGAAAGAGCCAAGTTAGCAGAAGCCACAGCCAGCAGCAGCAGCAACAGCAGCAACAGCTTTTCATTTGATATTTGATTTGGCTTTGGTTTTGGGTTAGCTTTTTTCTGTATTTCTTCAGTATTTTCGCTTATTTTTTATATATATATATATATATATTGGTTTTTGTTTTTTTTCTTATCGTTGTCGTCGTCGGCATTGCATTGCCCAAAGTGAGACTGGCGTGAAATGAAATCGAAGAAAGAAGCCAAGGAGCGAGGAAAATAAAGATATGGAGTGCATATATGCACGGAGAAAAAAAATATAAATAAAAAACTATATTTATTACATATTTATTTAACCGAAAATCCACATCCTTAACAAATAATTTACTTAAGGAGATCTTAACTTTCATAAAAAGGTTTATCTGAAGCAGAAACTTGAGGTAATCTTTATCAAAAGTTTCCCATAGAAAAATATATATCTTTCCTAATTTATATTAAGTAAATAATGCAACAAATGGGAATTATCTTGGTTAAAAATGCAGATTAATAGAAAAAAAAAGTTTCATATAATTTATTGTCGTGTGGAGAGAAGGGTTTTCTCTTTTTTTTCATTCCACAACGATCGAACAACGAACCGCACCGCATTTCAAGCTAAAGACACGGCCAAAACGCAGTGCCATCAATTGGGTTTGGGTGCCCGGGGATCCCCAATGCCACCCCCTCCTCGGTATCCACTCCTCGCTACCAAATGGGAGAAACAACAGCGGCAAGTTAGGGCCCAAAAAGCGAAGTGGCTGCCAAAGCAAACCGGCCAACTAGCCGCATACCAATTTTGAGTCGTCGTCGTCGACGTCGTCGTCGTCGTTGTCTCGAAAACGTGAATCGAGTGAAAACTCAACTGGGAAACCAGTTTATCAAAGAGCAAGGGTAAGGAGGGGGCTCTTTGCAGAGGGAGCACCGAGATATAGGCGTGGATATGCGGCTCCATTGCCCCAAAGCCAAAGCCAAAGCCAAATGGCCTGGCCTAAGACAAAAAGCCAAGGCATACCACAGCGCAGGTATCCCATCCCGAGTACTCTGTACTCGGAGTACTTTCAAGATAATAAAGGGATTGGTAGGTAGATAGATAGGAACCTTAGGCTTCCAGAGTCTGGAGATTGTTTATTGAAGTGAAAACGAGAGGGGAATGCAGGAGGATCTTTAGATAATATACATTCCTGTACCTTGAAAGTATCCAACAAATTGAGAAATTAAAAAGAAAACGCTGAAAAGTAAGGGGAAGAATGCTAGGGACTATTTAGGGATTTTAGTATTTCAGAGCCTGAACTTCATTTACTTAACTTAATATTAAAAAGGCTAGAAGGTATTTAATAAATATATATTTCTATGTTATTTAATCCTTGGAAAATAAGAGAGAACTAAGAAGAGGTATTATAATTTAGAAACATCCGTGTTAACGAGTTTTAACAGGACTATGCTAGATGGGATTTCTATATCTTAAATGATTCGAGGAAAGCCAGATACATTATAAAAAAGAACCACTAATTTGTAGGTATTATTAACTATTAAAGTAGCTAAGCTATACAAATATATAAACAATTTAATTAACAGATTTCAAATCTCCATTTCCCACATCATATTGATTCTAGGCAATTTCCCTAATGACTTTATGCAGGTCGCTCCCAAGGGTTAACTTTCTTCTGACCCCATCTTCATCATCTTGATAAGTCATGTGAACTTAGGATCTTATTATTCCCTTTTTTCTCTATCTTCATCATCTTGATAAGTCATGTGAGTTTAGGATCTTATTATTCCCTTTTTTTTTGGATAACCGATCATAATCGATTTTTGTGTTTAATTTTCCACTCTCCAGGGATTGCGTTGCACTCCACAAGGCAATCACGAGGATTTCCTGTGTAGGTAGCTCAAATTACCTGTTGCACCTGAGCGGTTTTTTTCAAAGACTCATCTAAGGGCGGAAATCGCCCAAGGAGCAAGGGCGAGAGGGAATCCAGGAAGATAAGAGGGGGAGGTCAAGGCGAGCAAGCGATTTCTTCTAATGACTTTATAAATGCCCCGAAGATTTCGTGGCGAAGAATTGAGACTTTGGGACTGGGAGAGATGGATGGATGGATGGGATACACCGATCTCCGATCTCACCGTAATTATCGTTCCCTCGATTCCATTGAAACTTTCGGATTAGGCGACAACTTCACTTCACCTCAAAAGGGGGGCGAGGAGGAGCCTCAGAGAGTCGACAAGAAAAAACGTGCAAATATTTTCAGCACACTTTGAGTCGTTTTCTTCCTCTTCTTCTGGCGCTTTTTTATATGCATATGTGTGTGTGTGTGTGTGTATTTTGTTTTTATGTTTTTTTTTTGGTAACTTGTTTTGGTATGTTTGGTATGTGCACTCACACACCTAAACGATCTTTGGCTGCCTCTCTTCCTATCACCTCTCTTCGACGCCCTCTCTCTCTCTCGATAGTCTAATGTTCTCTCTTTCTCTGGCACGTCAACACGGCTGCACCTTTGATTCGCTGTTGACTTATCCCACAGTCGAACCTCTGTGTAATCCAAAACGGATCATTAGCTAGGTTGTTGCATTGCGGGGGTAATAATCATTTGTATATTTAATT
>JAEIIU010055961.1:103127-118905 GCA_018874675.1 Drosophila baimaii
GGGGGGGGGAGGACTAGAGCTCCAGCTGATAGTGGGCTAATTTTAGAACCACAGATGATTCAGATGATGTGATTAATTAGCTTTTTTTTTTGTTGTAATAATTGTGTTTGCCAATTTGTTTAGTATTTAATATGTTATAGAAATTTATAAAATTAAATTAAATTAAATTCTCTGTACACTTATTTCTTTTTTTAATGGTAAAATATTCTTTAAGTTCGAATTAAAAATCTAAGCAAATATAAAAAAGAGAGATTTCATTTCGAATTACCGAAAAAAATTCGATATGTAAAAGGCCTTACTGTATTTCAGCTGTGTCTGTGTGTTGCATGCAAAATGGAAAACTCTGCTGGTGTTTGTGGGGCTGAGCTCCTCTTTTTCTGCTTCTTCTCCTGCTTCTTCTGGCTGGGCTCTTCTTCTTTGGCTCGCTTCCCATTCATCGTTCATCGCGTTTTGGCTTTGGCTAAGCGCTCGCGCGTAGAAAGTTTTAACGTTAACGTTAACGGCCGTTGCCATTGCCGTTGCCCACCCTCCTCCGGTCCACTGCACTCCCCCTTGCCTTGCCTTGGCTGTGTGTGTGCTTGTGTGTTTGCTTTCGACCTTTCTTCTTTCTCCTTTCTTCTTCTCCGCCTTGCCCTTATTTTCTTCTGGCCAAGCAGCGCACACAAAACGAGCGACTGTTACTGTTAGTTTACCACCGTTCGCTGCCGCTGCCGCTGCCGCCACTGTTGTTGCCTTTGTTATTGCTACCTCTGCTGCTGCTGCTGCTGCCTGCCTGCTGCTTCTTCGTTCATTATTTGCCTCCTTTTCACCCTCCGCACAGTGGGCCACACACACCTGTTGGCCGTGCATAAACACGAACACACACACACACGTGGAGTAGGAGGAGAGAAGTGCATTTAATTATCTTGTTTGCCTAAGCAAATCTTCGGAGATTGTGTTCTTGGAAGAGAAAGATACCCAGATTATGGATGCCGTCAAAGTGGCACAAATAATAAGAGAACCATATCATTATATTTATAATAATCTTTCTTAAATGGTTTTATGTATTAACACCTTCATATGTTTACGATGTAAGTATGAGCAGTTCATCTGGATTAGAATAAGATGCAGAAATATAGATAATCTTGTTGAGAATGCTATTGATTATAATGTAGTTGATTTAACTTATTCCCCTGATATATTACTATATAATACTGCTATTCTTTAACATATTCCTCTGATATATTATTATATACTGGTTTTCATTGCTATTATTATTACTATTATTTACTAAGAATTATAGTTGAAGATTTACTTGAAAACTCGTGAATCATTAGAAATAAATAAATAAATATTGAAAGGGATGTTAATATTTGAATAAATAAATAACAATTGGCTTAAAATCAGTTAGTTTTCGATTATCCGGTTGGTTCGACAACAGAAGTCTCCTGTTTTCTGCTCTTCACAGATATTTTGAGTTAAAAATTCCTAATTTTATATCTTCTATACTTTTTTTAGTTACAAAAGAAAATACTTGTCTATTTTTCTTTAGTTTTAGTAACGAATCTAAAAGATCTCCGTTATAAGTGATATTTTCTTAGCTATGGCAGAATCTATATAATGTTAAAAGTCCAAATCGCTGAAGAATAGAAATATTCGTTGCTCAATACCTTTTTTCGAACTTTTTACTACAAAAGTACGACTTAATTTGCCCTTAAACTGTTTTCTTTTCCCCATTTTCAAGCCAACTCCCCCACTGTGCAGAGCTTAAGCTCCGCTTTAAGGGGCACAGAGTCTTTCGTTTTGGATTTAGCTTTGGCTTCTGCCACGCAGTCGCCAAGATGCATATACACAACATATTACTGGCTGATGATTATGTATTCCAAGCTCTTTGGAACCCCAGGGGGGGACGAGGAGGAGAGACGGACTCACCTGTATCTGGTTGCGCCAGACATCGTAGTGCAGCCAATTATCCGTGGAGAAGGCGATCGCCAGCAGGGCGGTGGCGATGATCGCGCAGATCGTCGCTATAGATAAGGTAACGGCCGAGCAGGGCATCGTCGTTATGTATTATTCCGGAACTATTGTGGTCGGGTTTATATATGTATTCTGTCGGTGGTCGTGCCACTTCAATTTCGGTTTTATTTTATTTTTTTTGTGTTTCGTGATTTCTCAACCGAAAAAAAGAACCAAGAAACAACAACAACAAACTACAGTTGTGTGCTCCGTTTCTTCCTCTTCTTCGCTGTGATCTTCAGCTTCTTCTTCTTCTTCTTCTTCCGCAGCTAGCTAGATTCTTCTGCTTCTTCTTCTTCTTGTTCGTCGTCGTTTGCGGCTGCACAAATACACAGTTAAAAAAGCAGCAACCAGTTTGGAAGGCACAGTAAAAAAAAAGCAACGATTGTTAACAAAAAAAAATAATAATTTTTAGCAACGGGCTAAGGCAGCCACAGCACTAACACACGCACACTCGCGCACTCACACACACGCACACAGAGACACGCGCGCCGGGCGGAGAATCTGGAGATGGAGGAGAATCGTAGAGAGAAGAGAAGCGGAGCTGAGCCGAGAATCTAAAACAGAGCTGAGCTGAGCTGAGGCGTTGTGATCGCAACGACGTTCGCTGGCGGACTGAAAATCGACGGCAACGTAGGAACCCGACTTCAGGTAATACCACCCGGCCGTAGTTAAAGCCCAATGTCTCTGAGCCAGCTTCGCAGTCGCTGCCGCAGTCTCAGTCGGCGTCGGCGTTGGCGTCGGCGGCATCGCTGCAGTCTTTCATTTTGAGCGCTTTGCAAATGCAACCGAATGAGGGGAGAATGAGAGGTGAAAGGAGGATGTAAAGGAGGCGAAGGAGGAGGAGGCAAGGAGACCTGGCTGTTGCTTCTTCTACCTGCTGGGATAACACACAAAAACAAGAAAGAGGAGAACTCGCTTTGGAAACCGATGCTTTGAATACCCTATCTTACAACTCTCAAATAAAACCTCATTTTCCTTAAACTTTGTAGCATATCTTGTAAAGTCATAATACAAGAATTCACCAAGTTTCACATTGTTAACTTAAAAAACAAGGCAGCTATGGAGTCTCAAAGATCCACATATCATATACCATCTGAGCTGAGTTATATACTCTTTATATTTCCTATATAATGGTAGTCAAATCGCGTAGGACTACCTGAAACCCTATCATTCAATCATATCATATATTAGTTTAAAAAACCCAAACAATTATGGATGCTATATTACAAAAGAAAAAGCAAGAGTAATAATTAATAATTCTTTTAAACTTTTGTAACTTCCTTATTTCCTTAAACTTTTAATAATTCCTTTACACATTATAAAAGATATTTAGTTTCCACCACAGCAGGTTTGCTTCGGAATTTAGGCATTCCTCGAAGTATAGATTAGAGTATCCCATTTTTTCATATCCCTTTTTAGTATCTAATGTTTTGGGTATCTCCTTGAAAAAAATAAATAAATCTTACTAGTTCCAAAAGATAAATGATACCCACTTATAGGGTATAAACAAACCAAACAAAAACAATGCCAGGCACAGGCAGCACAGCCTGTTGATATTTTCTTGTTTTCCTTTGGTATGTGGTTTTGGTGGCTATATTGGTAACTCCAGAGTTTCGATGGGCATACACATATGGAAGGTAGGACGTGAGGCACATGGACGTAGGTGGTGGGCTGGAACTCGCATTAAAATGGGGGGATGGGGCGGATGGAGAGGATGGGAGGAGCACTTCCCATATCGCACTCCTATCGCAGTCATTCTGCGCCAGATCGTAACTCTGTCAAAACTAAGCAACATATTTTATTGGTTACATATTGGGATCAGCCTCCTCAAATGGATAATACACTGGAGGATATATTATGCATGTTTTTAATATATTTTTAAAAATAAGTATTTAAGGAGGAAGAGAGTGTTGTGTAATATATTTTTATTCGTTTTCTTAGCTTTATCTTATAAGTATGATATAAAATTTCTTATTTTATTTTGAAGGTTATCTCCGTTTTGATTCTCCTCCCACTTCACACCTGTGGTTATCAGCCTTAATCGCTTATTTATTAAAATATATCCAGTTTCAGTTTCAAGCCCGCGGATACAACTGTTATTTTATTTTCTACTTCGATAAATATCGTTTTGTAAACCGATATTTTAATGGGTTTTTATTTTTAAAACAAAATCCAGCTGGGTGTGCGAAGAGCAATTAACTTTTGTGGCCAAAAGAGGCAAGCTGTTTATATGTAAATAATAATATTAAATGGTAGGGAGAGTCTGACCATGTGAGGGCCAAATGATATCTGTTGGGATTACCCTCTTCCACTCCCCCTCCCGCTGCTAATCAGGGCACCCGATTTCTCGCAGTGCGCTCCTGACCCAATGCAAAGATGCTGCGACTGCGCAGGTAAAACAGCGCACACACACGTGCATATTTATACGTTTATACGAGATACAGATATAAAAATAAACAGCGAGTGTAGCTGTAGGTGTGTGTGTGTGTGCGGCATTGGCATCGGCATCGGAATCTCGCCTGTTTTCTGTTGATTTTCATCGGCTTTAATGCCTTTGTCTATTTTGGGTTTCTGTTTATGGCGTGGGTTTTTCTCAATTGCATTTTTTGGGCTCGCTCTCGACTGCAGCCACGCTGCGCTGTCTGTCACAGTGATGCTCAAAATAATAGTTATTATTGATAAATATAATGCTTTTAATTATTATTTTATGTTTTATAAATATGTTGTAAGTTTACTTTAGTTTAAAACATAGAAGTGGCGCTGGAAAAATTAATTAATTGGAGGTATTTAATAAATAAAGTCATTTAGAGTTATTTTTTTGGTGAAAACCGCTCGCATAGAAGTACGAAAACAAAACCTACACATCGTCGTGGATAATAACCGCGCTCTTAGGTTAACAAAAATAGAAGCAAAACATAAACAATTGAAAATGTATGACTTTAGTTGTTATTTTGATTTAACTCACACATTTTGTGTGGCTCTTGATTTCCAGGATGTCTCCAATCTGGACATTCAGTGCCCATTAGTACATATTTTTCCTTATAATCTTGTAGGATTAAATTATTATTTTGTATTTATATTTATTTATTATTTGTATATTATTATGATATTATTCCCTACTTAAAGTCAAAAGTCAGTAGAGTCTTTGTGGTCTTCCAGGACTTCTCCATTCAAAAAGTCCTAGTGTGTGTGCTACCATTTTGACGGCATCTGTGGTGTGATGTGTAAGCGTGTGTGTGTGCGTGTGTGTGTGGAAATACCAGAATTACCTAAATAACAACAAGAATAGGCCGTGCACTTATACAGCAATGCTCGTAATCGGATCGGATCGGCATGTTGGTCAGCTCAATGCAGTTCTCTCGATCTCAATTGCCGGGGCTGGGGGCCAAAAAAAAAAAAACTAAATAAATTATAAATAAGAAATAAGCGACAGAAGAAAAAAAAGTGGCATGCAACTCGGAGTCTCGAGTGGAGTGCCAACCGTCTCGCCTTGTTTTTCGTTTTCTTTTCGCATGCCGTTGACATTCCTCAGCGTCGCATTGTGTTTGTTTGGACTTACTTTGGACAGTTGCTTTTGTTGTTGTTGTGGTTGCCACCAGACAACGACGACACATTATGTATTTAATTCACATTTTAGCACAAATTATTAAATATTTGACAGCCAGCGAATCGCAACGAAAGTGAGAGCGCCCGGCAAGCAATAGGAGCGCAAGTGAAAAGCCGCAGGTTGGGAGCCACCACACCACCACACACTTCCGCACTCAGAATTGCTAATTTATGCGATTATTGGTAAGGCTGCTGCCATTTTTGCCATTTGCCATTTGCGTTTTTGTCATTTTAATATAACTCTTGCATTTTGTGGACAAGCACAAGCAGGCATAAAGCACAGCAAACAAAGGCCCAACGAAACGTGTTCGTGCTCGTCGCAGTGAAAGTAACAGTTCGCAGTCCCAGTCGCTGTCGCATTCAGCAGTCAACAGGTAACATACAGGCAGAGCAGCACAGGTAACACAGGTGGTGACCGCGACGGAGTCAAAAGTCGAAAATGGCCACTTCTCCCCAGCAAAATACAAATTCCGCACAGCAGCTCCAAATGACCCTGAAAATGGCAAAGATGTCTAGATTAACTTGTCTGGGGATATTCATAAAGTAAAAATGAAGCGGCCATTTTCAAATTTTTTAAATCAAAACTGTCATTTTTTTTTGTTTTTCAAGAATTTATTTAGTTTAATATCCTTGAAGGCACAGTTATTATTAATAGAGATAATCATATAAATATGTATATATACATGCATTCGGAATATAACTTTATTATATATAAATTAATCTAAATTATTAATTTAATAAAAATTAAATTAGAACAAAATGTACGTAGAAACAATGATTTGACATCCATTTTACATGGACCATGAGCGGTGGCGCCAGTTTAGCGAATCTTTGAAAAGCGCCCTCTGGCGGAAAGCGGTGGCGTTAAATGATGGCTAAAAAATCACAATTTTTTCCAGTGTTTTGTTTTTTATTTTGCTAGAGCTGGAAGTGCACCGATGTGTACAAGCAGCGCGTTTCGATGTTTTATTTGATATGAAAATATCGATGTTCATTGCCGACTATCGATAGTGCCAATCGTATCGATAGCGCAATCGATGTTTTTCCAGCTCTATTTTGCAGCTCTTTGAAAACGGCCGAAAAACAATTGCAATGCGTGCAATCAAAATCAATCAATATGTCAACAAGAAAGTGCCCGCAGTGCTGAGTTCGAAGTGCAAACAATAGGAAAGAAGGAAAGCAGCCAGCAAAAGGCAGGTGCGAAGAATGCAACTTGCAAATGGAATGGAAAGAAGGAATATATTGTAATGAATGCAAATGCACGGGTGTGCGCTAGTGTGTGTGTGTGTGTGGCGTAGTGCTGTGAGTGTGAGTGAGTGCTGGGCGCGTGTGTGAGTGTCTGGCCCTGCGCTAGTGTGTGTGTGTGTACGCGAGAGCCAGGAGAGCAATAATTAAATTAAGCAAAGGTGTTACGTGCCCACGAGTGTGTGTGTGTAGGTGTGTGTGTGTGTGTATGTGCGTGCGTAGGTGTCGTGGCTCTCTTTTGCTCCTCCACTCCATCCTCCTTGTCCACAACCTTCTGCCGCCCTGCATCCTTCCGTGTGTAAGTGTGGGTGTGTGTGTGTGTGTATGTGCGAGAGCTGTGTATATACAGAGTGACAAAATTCTAATAAGAAATTTTTGTTATCGCTGCTGCACTCTCGCCCTCCACCATTAGCCCTGTCTCGCTCGCTCTCGCACTCAAGCGGCACCCAGAAAATCAGCGCTATCAGTGCTATGTGGAAAAAAAAAAACAAAAAAAAAAATACTAGCAAACGTCGTACTACGAAAACGACGACGCACGACGACCGCTAAAGCGGGTGGCGATGGGCACAGTGGGCGGGAGGGGGGTTTGCTTTTTCCGGCTACTCCTTGCGATTATTCTCCGCCAGGAGCGCGCGCGTATGTGTGTGTGTGTACTATAGCGGTACTTTTTACGCACTTGAAGTCTGATCGGAAAATCTCCTTTTTGGAGACATTTCAAAGGGAGAGAGAGAAAGGCACACAGAAAGAGAAAGAGAGAGAGCGCGAGGCTGGAGAGAAAAAGGCCTGAGAGATCTCGTGGAAACCTTCCGCAATTCCGCAAAAACCCAAATCTCTACGCCCAAAAAAAAAAAATAGAAAAAAAAAAATCTCGTCTGCTTTTTTGGCTTCAATTTCTCTGCGCACAAGCACAAGCGTAGGTGCCCACAGGGGGCGGGGGGTTGGAGTAGCGCCCGAGGGGGGTGGCGGTAGTGGGCGGCAGGACGAAAAACGGCGCACGCAACTGTCATTGACCTTCAATTGCATTCGTTGCAAGCTGCAGCAGCGGCAGCAGCAGCAGCAGCAGCCGCCGCACCCAAAGGTCATAGGTTGGGATGTGTGTCATCCAATTAATCAAAATCGAACCCACAAAAAAATCATCAAAAAATAAATGGGGGAAAATGGGGAAAAAGTGGCATCTAATACGGTTTTCTGGGCGTTGATTTCCCAGCAATCGGCGGCGCTGGTATATACCATCAATCTCGGCCAGCCAGGCAGCGTGTATAGCGTTTCTCTCTCTCGAATACACAGTGCAAATCGTTTATGCGGAAAGGGTTTTGAAATCTTTTTTTTAAATATTTATTCCCTGCTGTCAAACTTCTAATTAAATTCCTTTTGAAAAACATATCTAACCTTTGCATTTATCTATTCCATCTTCCAGCTGTTGTTGCCTCTCACCTGAGTCTCTTGCCCGGAAAATGGAATCGTCCATTAAGCTTAAGGACAGCAACTCCAACTGCAGCTCTAATTCGAATGGCAATGTGGGTGGCGGCGGCGGAGGATCAGGAGGAGGCGGTGGCGGCGGCGGCGGCGGCGTGTGTGTGTCCAGCATCTGCAGCAGCGATAGCTTCAGCATCATGCCACCGCCGCACCACGAACTGGTCAGCGCCAACAGCATTGAGCTGAATGCGGCGGCCTCGCTAAGCGATGACAGTGGCGTGCCGCTGACCACCAACAGCTCCATATCCAGCGGTGACTCCTACCGCCTGGGCATGTGCAAGTTCGAGATTGAGGTGAGTGTCCAGGAAAGCCTTCTAATCGCATTGAAATCCCTTTAGAATCCACTTAAAATCCCCTTTCCCTTCACAGATGGTGGAGAGCGACGGCGAGGTGTCGCAGTTCGATTCGCTGGACAATTGCTCGGAGGGCGGCATGAGTGCCGAGAACTTTAATACGCTGAAAAAGGGCCCACTGGCGCCCATTGATCCGCCGCCCGAGTTCCAGGACTCGCCGCAGACCACCCTGGTGCGTTCCATTTCCAAGAATATTGTGAACAGCCTGCGCCGCTGGACCTCATCGCAATCCTCGTTCGAGCACCTCAAGGACGATGCCACCACCACCATTGGAATTAATGGCCTGGCCACCACCACCACCACCACCATCAGCACCAGCATGGCCACCCCGTTGCCCGAGGAGCCGCATCCGGCCAGCCAGCAGGAGCTGGTCCTGCTGCTGACCAAGACGCAGGAGACCGCCAAGCTGGACGCCGAGCTGAGCCAGCTGAATCTCAAGGAGTCGTATGCGATCAACAAGCACCTCTATTCGAGCGACTCGATCCTGAACAGCCACACGGACAACATCTACGATGAGCCCAACAACATTGTCAGCAGCTCGCTGGGCAACAGCGTCGATCTGCTGGAGGAGGAGCAGTCGGAGGCCAGCAGCTGCTCGCCACTGCCCTCGCCACCGCCGCCGGTTTCCATTGTCAAGATCAAGCAGACCCTGTGTCCCTACTACCAGGATCATACGCGCTATTTCAAGGCCATACCCACGGAGCAGGACACCATTGCGAGCGCCAAGGCGGCGGCCGCCCAGCAGAGATTCAACAGCGCCGGCCTGTCCGAGATTCACGACTACGATCTTTACTATGGAGCCCGCCGCCAGCCGGCGGACAACAGCAGTCTGCAGCGACGCCAGGCCTCGCTCTACAGTCCGCTGGGCGGTCACACCAGCCACTGTCACTACCACAACAGTCACGGGCATGGCCATGGGAGCCACCATCATCCGCACCACCACTATCACGCACATCATCATCATCACCACCACCATCAGCCCGGGTACGGGTACAGCCATGGCCAGCGGCCCAACTCCAGGAACTCGCTCAACAGCCGCCTCAGCAGCTCGCACAATTCCCTGAATGTCTCGTCGGCCAACAAGCCGGATGACTCGATCTTCATCACCCAGGCCATGTCGCACGATGCCCTGTTTACGCGCGAGATCTCTGACTTTTACAACGTGCCCATCGACTCGGATATCTATGCCTTTCCCGTGGACATGATCGAGCAGCAGCAGCAGCTGGATCAGCAGCAGCAGCAGCAGCAGGAGCAGCAAAAGGCCACGGCCCCCAGTTACCACAAGGCGAGCAGGCGGAATAAGCGGAATAAGCGCAAGCAGCGCTATGGCGGAACGGGTGCTGGTGCGGGCACGGAGACCAGTGACGGGGATGGGGAGAAGGGCAAGCAGCATGGCAAGTACCGCACGCCGGTGGGCACCAATGTGGTCGTAGTGAGCGAATCAGAGCCGCTGCACATGACCCTGGACGAGGTGAAGCAGTTCTATCACACCCTCTACTCGGACGCGGGCAAGGCTGGAGTGCCGACCAAGCCCATGATGGTCAAGTCCAGCAACGAGACCATCTGGAGTGTGTCGACCAATACCACCACGACCACGGCGAGAACGCGCAGTAGTGTGGGCACTACGCGGGCGGCAGGCGGTGCAGGGGGAGCCAGCAGCGATGGCGGAGGAGGTGGTGCGGGCGGCGGAGGAGGAGGAGGCGGCGGCGGCGGCGGGAAGTATCTCAGCAAGCAGAACAAGCATAACCTCGACAACGATAAGCTCAACAATAACAATAACAACAACAATGTGCAGCAGACGCAGCAGCAGCAGCAGCAGACGCAACAGCAGCAGCAGCAGCAGCAGCACCTGGAGAAGCCACCGACGGAGCACCGCAGCAACCACACCAACAACAAGCACGTCCTGCACTCGGAGAAGAAGTCACAGTTCACGCTGAACCTCAAGCAGCGCTTCTGTAGCATCTTTCGCTTCCGCCGGAGCAATCACAGTCGGTGCCGCGGCGGCGGCGGCGGCGGCGGAGGAGTAGGAGGAGCCAGCAGTGGCCGCAATGACCCAAACGGCACCATTGGCACGGGAACCGGGTCGAGTGTGAATGCGAGCGCAGCGGCGGCAACGGTGCCCCTAATACCGCCAGCCGCTGTGATAACCAGCGCACCGGGAGTGGCAGGCAGTCAGCAACAGCAGCAGCAGCTGCTACTGACCCAACTGGCCACGGAACTGAGTGTGAGCGGCGGCGGCGGCGTAGGAGGAGGAGGAGGAGGAGGAGCGACGTTAAGCACGGCGGAGGCGGACGAACCGAATGCAGATTTGCGCAAGAAGTTTCAGTCACGTGCCCTGCCACCACTACCAAAGAAGGGTAAGAGATGATCCTTGTTTTCACGAAGCTTCTCCTTTTAGGGGGTGTCTTCTTTTAGGAAGCTTCTCCATTTAGAAAGCGTCTCTTTTTTAAGAGGAGGCTCCTCCGCTTAGGTAGCCTCTCCTTTAAGAAAGCGTCTCCTTTTAGATAGTTCCTCCGTTTGGAAGCTTCTCCTTTTAGGGAATTTCTTATCTTACAAAGCTTCTCCCTTTAGGATCCGTTGGGGAAGCTTCTACTTCTAGGAAGTTTCTTCTTTAAGGAAGCTTCTTCTTTTGGGAAGCTTGTTCTTTAAGGAAGTGTCTCTTTTTATGGAAGCTCCTCCCTTTAGGAAGACTCTCCTTTAAGGGAGTTTCTTCTTTTAGGAAGTTTCCCCTTTTAGAAAGCTCCTCTTTTTCAGGAGGCTCCTCCGGTTGGGAAGCATCTCCTTTAAGGAAGCTTCTCCTTTTAGGAATCTTCTCCTTTTAGGGAGTTTCTTCTTTTACGAAGCTTTTCCCTTTTGGAAGCTCATCTTTTAAAGGAGGATCCTCCGGTTGGGAAGCTTCTCCTTCTAGGAGATTTCTTCTTCACGGAAGCTTCACCTTTTGGGAAGCTTATCCTCTCAAGAAGATTCTCCTTTTAGGAAGCTTCTCCTTCTAGGAAGTTTCTTCTTTAAGGAAGCTTCTCTCTTTAGGAAGCTTCTCCTTTTGGGAGGTTTCTTCTATTAGGAAGCTCCTTTTTTTAAGCAGGCTCCTCCGTTCGGGACGCTTCTTCTTTAAGGAAGTTCCTCCTTTTAGGAAGCTTCTCTTTTTAGGGAGTTCTTCTCTTACGAAGCTTCTCCTTTTAGGAAGCTCCTCTTTTTATCGAGGCTTCTTCGTTTGGGAAGCTTCTCCTTCTAGGAAGTTTCTTCTTTTAGGAAGTTGCTCCTTTAAGAAAGCTTCTTCTTTTAGGAAGCTCCTCTTTTTAAGGAGGCTCCTCTGTTCGGGAAGCCTTTCCTTTTAGGAAGTTTCTCCTTTTAAGAAGCTCCTCTCACTATCTTAACTTACCTTTCCTCTTGCAGCTGCAGCCTATGCCATTGAAGCCGTTGAACCGGAACCCGAGGAGCTGAAAAAGAACGCTGTCCAGGAGCCTCGGGCCCTGCAGTTCACCTCCAGCATTGAGAAAGTCAAAGACGTAAGTATTTTCCATTTCCCCTTGACTCCTGGTTACTCTAATCTCCCCCAATCTCCATTAGTATGGCTGGTACTGGGGTCCCCTGTCCAGCGAGGCCGCCGAAAAGGTGTTGTCCAGCGAACCCGATGGATCCTTCATTGTGCGCGACAGCTCTGACGATCACTACATCTTCTCGCTGAGCTTTAAGCTAAACAATTGTGTGCGCCATGTGCGCATCGAGCAGGATCAAGGTACATATATATTTTTTCATGAAACCTCGCATTTATTTCCTTAAAAAACTATAAATTTGCAATGTTTTATATTAAAGGGACCTTCTCCTTTGGCTCGTATGCCAAATTCAAATCGCAAACCATCACCGAGTTCATTGAGAAGGCCGTCGAGCACTCGCGGAGCGGCAGGTGTGTATCACTAGCTAGTCCGCCCACACATGGCTGCAGGCTAAACCATTAACTTTGTGTCTCCATCTCTCCCTCTCTCCCCTAGATATCTATTCTTTCTGCATCGTCGACCGGAGCACGGACCAATGCGCGTGCAATTAACCAATCCAGTATCTAGATTTAAGCATGTACAAAGCTTGCAGCACATGTGCAGGTGGGTGAAGGGTGTGCTCCTCTACTCTTTCGGCTTGTTTTTGTCCTCAGGCAGCTGCTTCTGGAGCTTCTGCTGCTGCTGCTGCTGCTCTGTCTGCGGTCTGGGTTTCGCGTTCAGGTTCATCCATGGCCGGCGAATGGGCAGACAACGCCAGCGAATCACGGACCGCAGATGTGACAC
This sequence comes from Drosophila baimaii, assembly GCA_018874675.1. Taxonomy (NCBI): domain Eukaryota; kingdom Metazoa; phylum Arthropoda; class Insecta; order Diptera; family Drosophilidae; genus Drosophila; species Drosophila baimaii. The sequence goes on from JAEIIU010055961.1 coordinate 116,083, forward strand.
TACTCGGCGGGGCGGCATTTGCTTGTTTCTAATTTTTTTTCTATATATGTTTTTCTGTCCTAATTTGTTTGCTTTTTGCTGTCATTTGATTTTCAGATTTGTTATACTAAAGGCGGTTATACGAAAGGATCTAATACAGACATTGCCATTACCGAGAAGACTTCTAGACTATCTTAACTATAAGCACTGCTACTCCGAGCAGGTGGAGAGCGACAGTTCGCACTCGCAGGTGAGTGCAGGCATCTTCTTCCCTATACCAAAGACACTAGAAGTACTAAGATGAGTAACGACCACACATTTGATTTGCAATATGCGAGACAATGCCCTGCTTTTCCGCCCTCCCGCTCTCACAAAGTTGAGAGCATGGCATAACTATGGAAGCCTCGTCGAGAGAACTGCCCTCCTTTGAGGACCCTATCTGTGCGGTCGTTCGCTTGCTATCTCTTTCTAGCGCATGTCTCTGAATATATTTAGAGTCCTCATGGGAGCTAATGAGGCTATCAACCATAGTTATGCCATGGAGAGCGCGCTCTATAGCCGCTCACTCTCTCAGTCTCCATGGTAACCGTATACAGCGGCGGCCAACGACTGTGTGTGTGTGTGTGTGTACATACGGATTAGGCTGCAGTGATACAGCCTAAGCGAAAAATGCGTGTGGCGTTCGGCGTCTTAGTACTTCTAGTGTCTTTGCCTATAGCTTATTATATCTTATATTCGAATGCCTTTACTTTCCACAGATATCTGGCGATGGAACCATGTAGAATGAGGAGAAGAATTGGTTGATGGATGGATGAAGACGAAGCAGAAGAAGATGCATTCATCATTCGCGGAAATACAACACAACAACAAAAACGTAAACGAAAGCAACAGAAATTATTACCTTAAATAAGTAGTAGAATTTAACGAAAGGAAACAAAAGAAAACAAAAGAGAAAAAGAAAAAAAAACATTAAGCAGCAAAGCAAAGCAAACAACCGTTAAACGTTCTGTATAACAAGAACAGCAAAAACAACAACAACAACAACAACAAAAAACATAAAACGAAATCAACAAAAACAAACACCAAGAAACCACAAACAAAACAAAACGAAAAACAAAAGTTACATAAGTAAGCAAAGCAAAAAGAAAAAAAGATTGTTAGTTTTGCTAAAAAAAAAACGAAAAAAAACCACAAAAAACGAGAAAAAACACAAGAACTCGACGAAGAAGGAGAAACCAAAAGCGAATGAAGGAAGTAAGAAAGGGAAAGTAAACAAAATTCAAAACAAAACTCTGTTTATTGATCATTTTTTTGTACTCGGTGCTATACTATATAAATATGAAACTATTTAATGAAAATGTGTGTGGAAAAATGGAAAATATGACGATTATTATATAATATTAATTATGCGTATGTAGTCAAGTAAAAAACAAATAACAGAAATTGTACATAAACGAATGTTTGAGAGAGAGAAAGCCAGAGTCAGCCCCCAAACCCCCAAAACCTGGTCAGTTCCCAGAAACCCCCACCCCCCCCAAAAATACCCTTTGGGCACGAAACAGAGAGAGAGATAAGAGAAAGAGAAGGAGAAAGTAGAAAGAAAAGTAGCAGAAGGTCGTCGTTGAATGTTGTTTTTCCCCATAATCAATTAATTACTTTTATGCTTGCCTTTTAGCTGTGATTTTTAAGTAAGACACGTTATCAACCGAAAATTTAATATATATAAACTGATATAGATTCGATATTGGATACCTTGGATATATAGCCCCAATTCCCCTGCAAAGAGAGACCATTTCGCAGCCGCGTGCCCAAAGGCGCAGTCCCCCTGTAATAGCCTTAAATAAACCAATAATTGTACTTAATTTAATTACAACAAAAATATGTCATGTACTCAACGCAGAAAGTTATATAATATCGAGGGGGAAAGATATATACAAACATACAGATACAACATACAGAAATACGTATAACAGAAATACTTGTGTATATTTAGGTTTATATTCTTGAATTGTTAACTCTTTTATTTGTTTATTATTTTTCTTCGTTTCGGCTTTGTTATTTATGTTTTAAGTACGCTCAAGCCCAAACCTATGCAGGGTTTGTTTCCTTTTCTATTTTTGTTTTCTTAGTATTTATTTCTTATTTTGTAAATCTACGTATACGATATAAGAGGAGAAACCCCCAATGAAGTTATCCAAACGAATCCCAAGCCAAATCCAACCGCCGCCGCCTCCTCCTCCCTGTTCCTGTTCACGTTCCTCATCCTTTCCGGACGAAGGAACATTAAACGAAAAACAAACAAAATATTTGTCTATGAAAAAAAATTATAATAAACGAAACGAAAATGAAAAACGATAGAAATATACAAAAAAAAAAAAAAGCAATGCAGTTGGTAAGAGAAGATGAAGAGAAGAGCGGGGGAGAAGAAGTGAGAAGAGAGAGGTGCGAGGTGAGAAGAACGAACGAACGAACAGTCGCAGCAAATGAGCAAAAACAAACAACAACAACAAAGGCAATATAAAGAAAATTTTTAATAATAAAAATTAAACAAATGAATTTCATGTGTGTTTTCTTCTTGGGGAAATAATATAAATATAAGCTTATATTTTAGAGCAGCGTTGGGCGCGATATATAACGAAAAGAGCGACTGCGCAGCCTTTGGTGAAGAGAGTAACCTTCTAGTTTCTACTTAAATTAAATATTTATTTATTAAAACTTGATTACAATCGTTGTCATTCGTTTGTAAAAAAGACTAGGGGGGTTATGATATTATTAATAAAAAAAAAACAAGTAAGAAAAGCTAACTTCGGGCGGAGCCGAAGTTTATATACCCTTGCAGATAAT
>JAEIIU010055962.1:4735-15519 GCA_018874675.1 Drosophila baimaii
AACAACAACAACAACAACAACAACAACAACAACAACAACAACAACAACAACAACAACAACACCAACAACACCAACAAAGACAATAAGTCATGAGACAGACAGCAACTGCAAACAATATAATCTTCATCTGCATTGCACCCTCCACGCAATTTGCTTTTTAATTCTCGAAAAACTGTCAATGTTACGCCAAATTTTAGTGGCATTGTTTTTTGCAAAGTTTCACGGATCGTCTGGGACGACTTGCTGGTTCCTTGCGGGAGCTGAAAGAGCCACTGCCTGTCCACCTATGATTTAATCTCTAATGGGAGTAAAATATAGTACTTGTCTTTATGGCACTTAATTTGTGAAGTAAGCCCACTGAATTATAGAATTTGCAGAACTTTGCATGGAACCCATCGTCCTTGATTGATTAAACAGCCGGATAGATGGCTAAGTGCACAACAGGGAAATTAGCCTTTCTCGAGTTCGACACACACATGTTGTTGAGTCGCCAATACGCTCAAGTGCATTTCAAAGTTGTCTGCTATATCTCTATCTCTGTACATTCTGCAGTATCTTTGTATCTGCAGCTGTAGCTGTAGCTCAGTATCTGTAGCTGTAGCTCAGTATCTGTATCTGTATCTGTAGCTGTATCTGTAGAGCTTGTAACACTGTTTTCGATAGAGAGGCAAGTGTATTGTTTGTCATTTGTCATGTCGCGGCTGCCACTTGTGCCAGCACTCTTCAGAATGCAGAATGCACTTTGGAAAGTTTCACAATGAAGGCAAGGCGACAACAAAGCCCCGCCACTCGACAGATCACAATCTGTCCGCTTGTCCAACGGTGGGTCTGGTGGGTCTGGTGAGTCCATGCTCCACATTACTGGGGGAGTTTTCACATCGATCAAAAATGTTTCAGGAACCAAAACAAAACCAAAGCTAGAAGAGCTCTCTTTCTCGTTCTCTCTCTCTTTTTCTGTCTCTCTCTGTCTCTCTCTGTGTCGCCCATATATCAAAATGTACGTCAATTTTCATGCTCCGGACACTTGATAGACTGAAGTGCCTTACATTGATTTCACATATACCTTTTCAAGTGATTTATTGTAAAGGCTTGTTGGCGCACTCGAAGTTGAAACTCATAATGAGCGCGCACACATGTATGTGTATATCCCCGTGTCTTTGTGTACCTGTTGGGGGGGGGGGGGTTGTATCTCAGTATCTGCGGCTTAGAAGTCGAGCCCATTAAGAGTGGATGTCCCTCGATTGGTGCCCTCTAAGGGGGGTCTCTGTTGTGTCTGTGTATCTTCCAATTCGAGTCAGACTCTGTGGCACTCGAGGCTTTGGTTATCTTTTTTTTTAGTGGCTTTGGTGGTTTGTAACCCTTAATGGGTGACTGTTGGTCTAATTAACTTATTGGGAGATATTTTTATATTTAAGTACAGCCCAGATTTTGGGTGATTAATTGTATATACTTACTTAGGAAAGTGTTAAGTTGGCCAATAATTAAATAACTTAATATTTAGGGACTTAAAATGTGGTGTACTTTCAAGGGAGGTTTAACTTCAAGCTCTTAATCTTTTTTTATAATTATAATAGGGTATTGATAGCTCTTTTTTACTTACTTAAGTTGGGTGATATGTTTTATATTGAGAACATAAACTTACTTATGAATGGGTTTAATAGCTTCATTTTGAGGGGTTATTACTTCCTAAAATATGGTGAACTTTAGAGGAAACCTTATCCTAAAACTCTTAATTTATTTTTCTTATAAATAAATTAGGATATATAGAGTCTTAAATGGGATGATAATTTATATATTATAAACCTTTACTTACCTTGGGTTGGAGAATAACTCCTAATTCCGAGTTTAACTTAATTTTAAGGGGTTACATATGGGTGAATTTTAGAGGATTGTTTAAACCTAAGCTCCTAATCTTTTTATATAAAAATAAAAGCATATTGTTAATGCTATTTTTACTCGCTTAAGACCTGGCCAAATCCGTTCCCTGTCCAGCTCCTGACTGACCCCAGTCAGGCCTTATTATCGATGCTAATCCAAACGCAAAAGCTGGCAAATTGATTAGGTTTGCGGGTTTGGGTTATCGATGGAATGAAATATGACCGATCGGGTGGCCGGGAGTTCGTCCAAATAAATCATAGTTAATCTTGAGGTTATCTGGACCTGCCCCACCCACCCATCGTCGCCCCACGTGTGCCGCCTCAGGGGTGTGATTAATTTATTTTGAAATTCCATCCTGCTTGGTTTTGTTTTTCTGTTATTTTATTTTATTTATGCAAAATATTTCGAAAAAGAACACAAAAATTCAAAATCAAATTATATGATTATACATTGAAAATTGTTTGTTTGGTTTTTTTTTTTTTTTGGTTTTGTTTTCTTTGTTGTTGTTGTTGTTTGTTTCCTTTTGCATTCTTATGTTTTATGTTTTGGGTTTTCTTTTCTCCTCATTTCTTTTCTCTTTTTTTTTTTTTTGTTGTGTGTGTTTGTGAAACATTATACAATTTTCCTGGCTGCCATTGGCCCGAGAGCCAAAAGGGAGGGGGTTTCCATGGTTATATATGCCCAAAACTGTGCCGACTTTCGTGTCCCGATTCCCACCACCACCTATGATAATCCCAAGATAATCGGGGATCGGGCGGATCATGGCTCGAGGTCGCGATCGAAGGGGATCCGTGGCGGGGCCAATGCCGAATGCTGCTGAAATCTTTTCCACATTAATAATAGTATATATAGCGTACAATTATTGTTGCAATTACAATTGTCTTTGAGTACATTTAATATTTAAATTTTCTTATACGTTTCTCCGCCAACTCGGCGAGAGAGAGACAGCGGTCTGTTCCCCTCGTCGTCGTCGTCGGAGGCCTCATCGTCTCATCGTCACCTCGTTTATGCAAAAATCATAGTTTGACAAAAAGAATTACACAAATTGTTGCTCTTATTTGCTGCTGCTGATTTTCTCTCGTTACGATTTACTTACGTTTTTTTGGTTGCTTTCTTGCTTTTTTTTTTGTTTTTTGTTTTTTGGTTTGTTTGTTTGTTGTTTTTTGTTTGTTTTGCTTTCTTTTCAATGATGAGACTACGACAAAAACACATGCGATTTCATTATAATTTTCTTGTTGTTGCTTCCTCGTTTTTTGGTTTTTCGCTTTTTGTTTTTTGTTTCTTTTTCCATTTTGTTTTAATCTTTGTGTAAATCTTTTTTGTTTTATGATATTCTTTGTGTTTTCATTTATTTTATTATTTTATTTAATTTTATTTATGCAGGACGGGGTTTATTTCTTACACATTTGCATCTTTTTTTGTTTTTTGTTTTTTTTTTTTCGCTTTTACTTTCCGCTTTTTTTGTTTTTTGGTTTTGTTTTTTGCTTCACTAAGTGTAAATATCAATTGTTTTTTTCTTGTTTTGTTTTATATATATATATGTATACTTTTTCATTTTTTGTTTTTTGTTTTTTGCTTTCTTGTTGTTGTTGTTCTTGTTGTATTAATGAATAAATTAAAAAATATTCAAGCTTTGACTAGTTAGATTTCTTCTTATTTACTTGTGTAGTTGATTCGCCTTTTGTTTGTTTTTTTTTTGTTTGTTGTTCTGTTGAAATATATATGTGTTTGTATATATATATATATATATGTATATATATGTATTGTATATATATCGAGATGTATATATATTGTTGTCGTAATACATTTAGCAGTATATAATGTGTCTGTCAGTGGTGTCTGTGTGTGCGGGAGCGCCGTGAGCTTGCCTCGAAGAACGAATAGAAAACTCAGATCAGAAATTGTTCTCGATATCCAGAGATATATGGGATATGAATCGGTCGTTGAAACAGGAACTAAACTTGAAGTCGAGCTTGAGATGGTAAAATTTAAATTGAAACTGGCATCAAAAATGGAATTGAACTTGAATATTGAAGCACAAACTGAACTGGAAAATGGGCCTAAAGCACCGCTGGAAGTTAAAGTCGAAAAAAAGGTTTCGATTGGAAGGGAAATTGCAATTAAATTCAAAATTGAAATCGTCACTAATCCAGATGCTCAGAAACTAAATCTAAGACTGCAATCGTAATTGACACTAGATCTTGCAATTGAAGTGAAAGTTGCACTTGGAATTTCCATCATCCATTTACCTCTTCGGCTTCAGTTGCACTGACAGTTTCAACTACGATTTCAGTCTCATTTCCGGTTCCATCCAGCTTCAATTTTAGCATCAATCTCAAGTGCCTTTTGAATATAAATTACAGTTTCTATTCCAACGCATAATCTTTGTTTTGAGTTCAATTTCCAAATGTGTTTCAATCTCAGTTTCTGGCTCGGTTTTTCGCGATTCAATTTTAGTGTTTTCAATCGCAGTGGCTTCAAGCTTCAGCTTCAATTACACCTTCAATATCAGTTTCAATTAGAACCTTAGTTGCTACTCTTTATATATTGTTCAATTCGCACGCTAAATCTCATTCAGAATCTCAATTTCCGATTTAACCTTCGAATCGCACAAGACAACCCCTCATTTTCAATCTCCATTCACAGGTTGTAGCTGCTGTTTCAATTTCCGTATCAGTTTCAATCTGAACTCAAATTTCCGATCGATATCAAAATTCAATATTTAGGCTTCATTTTCAGCTTTTGATATAGTTTTAGTTTCCTCTCAGTTAATCAATCTTAACTTTCATTTCAGCTTCTGATATTATTTTAGTTTCAATTTCAGCTTACATTTTGGCTCCAAATTCAGTAAAATTTGTAGGTTTCAATCTCTACTTCAGTTTTAGCTTCAATCTTACTTTCAATTTTAATTTCTTTCTTAGAAACTTTGGAAAGTTTTTCCTGTAATACTTTTATTTTCAATTTTTGTTCAATTTGACTTGAAGTTGAATCGAAGTTGAAATGTATATTTATGTTCCATCGTGAGAGGAACTTGGGAAAACTATTTATATATTCAAAGACTGCTTGCAAACTTGCTTAAGATTTGCAGGTTTAATTTCCCAATCTATTTCTGCTGGACTTTTCCCTGGGTTGAATGCAATTTGAATCGAACTTGAACGTGCAGAAAGGGCGTCCGATCGTCGTCTGACTGAAGGGGGAAAGCATTTCGATTATATTTGGCTTGATTGAGTAACAGTATCTCGCTGCTCGAACAAAGCAGGCCAAATATTTGCCAAGCAATCGAGCTGAGAAATGAAACTAGCCATTTCGAAAAGTGGGTTTATCTTGGGGGGCTCTTCGCCCGGCACTCTACTCTAGGTGGTGCCGTCTCCGTCTCCGGGCCTTTGCCTCGCCGGAGTCCGGCCTGGGCTTCGATTCCGCCTCCGTTTGGGTAACTCTTATCAGATTTCGCCTAAGGCAATTATGCAAACAGTTCGATTGCAGTGAAGCTTTTTGTCTTTTCTTTTTGATATGAAATGAGTGAAAATAAAATTGCATTTTCTTGCTTTTTAGACTTATCAAGGGCTCCTCTTGTGTGTGTGTGTTTAGTGTGTGTGTTGTGGGTGTCGTGTTTTGTGCTGGCCTTTGAGTGAAACATGTAACATAAAAAAGAGAATAAACATTTTTTGCCATCGACTTACACACAAAATATGCAGAAAAAGTTCTAAAAGTTCTTGTCATTTATCATGTCTCGTTTGCTTTTTCATTTTCTTTTTTTTTTTTTTGGTTTCTGTCTGCAATTAGCTTAGCGTTTTGCATTGTTTCTGTTTACGTAGCTGATTTATTTATTAATTTCATAGACTGCCAAGCATTCGTTACGTTACGTTTACGTTTACGTTGACGTTATGCTACGGTTTACCGAAATTCTCTCTTTTCTTGCATTATAATGGCTGCTGGCAATACTCCGTTTCTTTTTTCGGGTTGTGTTCTTTCTTTCTTTCTTTGGTTTTTTTTTTTTTTTTTGCTCGTGTATAGATACATAAATACATTTATGGACATTTCTTCTTGCTTTGCTTTAAATATATATTGTGTATATATATATATGTATATATATTGTGTATATATAATTTGTTGGGTTTTTGGTTTAGCTTTTGCTTTTTTGCTTCTGCTTTTGCTTTTATGGGTGTATGGTGTGGTGTGGGGTGTGTTGGGGGTGTATGTAATGTTTAGAAAGAGTTATACATATACATATATGCATATATGCACGTTCATATATAGAGATTAGTACGCGTAGGTAGCTCTTAGGTTCACTTGTGTGTGTATCTCGTGTGTCTCAGTGTGTGTGTGTCGGTGTATGCTTTCAGCTTTCTTAGCGCGGCTCTAAATTTATGGCGATCGGCTTGCAAGCAACGCTCAAAAGTATGCTACGAAGCTGCATGTGGTGTCGGTGTGTGTGTGTGTGTGAGTATGTGTGTCATGAGTGATGCATGTGTATATATGTGTGTGAGTGTGTGTATGTGTGTTTTGACAAATTTATTTACTAGGAATATCTTTTGTTTTGCGTTTTGCTTCTGCTCCTGCTCTCATTCTTCTCTTTCTTCTCCTACTCTTTCTTCTCCTACTCTTTCTTCTGTTCCTCCTCCTTTTCCTTCTTCTTCTTCTCTTGCTTTTTCCTTCTTATTCGCTTGACTCTGTGCTTTTGTGTATCCTTGCTTTCCTTTTATGCTTTTTCGCTTCCTAAAAGCACCGCAAAGTGTCAAGTGTGTGGGAAAGGGACAGACAGACTGACTAAGTGAGACTGAGACAGAGGGAGAGAGTAAGAGAGTGAGAGAGAGAGAGAGAGAGAGGGAGAGAGAGCGAGCGAGCTAGAGAGAATGTTTTTACTGCATTTTTGTTAAACATTCAAATACTTAAATTTAATTGCTTGCTTTATATTCTTTGCCTTTCTGCTTGCTTGCTTTAATTTAATATATAGATATATTACCATTCATTGAATTTATCTGCCTTCTTTCTACCCCCTTCTCGGATTCTCCTTTCTCCGTTCTCCGTTCTGCTGCTGCTTCTTCTGCTTCTGCTTCACATTCTTCTCTCTTTATTCTCTTATTGGAACTGCGCTCCTTTGTTTGTTTTACTGACGAAAAAAAAATCATTTCTCTTTCACTGCTTCCGCTTCCGCTTTCGGCTGCTTTTTTGGTTTTTTGTTTTTGTTTTTGTTTTTAATATTATGCTTAAGATTCCATTTTGAAATTGTTGTTTGGTTTTTTGTTTTTTTTTTTATTATTATTTCGCTTTTGCGTCGCCGCTGCTGCTCTTCGCTCCAGCTTGATGTGTGCCTCTCGCTCGCACAGCCGCGCCGACACTGCAGCCGTCCCGCTTACTCTTTCACCTCGAAATATTTGTAGGTCGGATTCTCGTACCCATTGATCTGCATATTGGGCACGATCTTCTCCTCCTGCACGATGGGATGGTGTGTGGTCACGTTCTAGAGGGGATAGTATATATAAATATAGAAATTAGTAGGGTATTATCGAGTGGAAGAAAGAGATAGATAGATGATAGATCATTAAAAAGCCTAGAAAACCATCATTAAAATGGTATGCCTGCTTTAGATAGGCTTGGAATGGATTATAGTCCTTTTTCTGTCTTTAAAATGATTACCAGTTGGGAATTTTAAGGACGTTAACCTAGTTACTTTGGACTTTTTTCTATCTTTGAACATAGCTGGGCACTTTGTGGCTCTTTCAGCTCATTTTCTTCCTTTCCTCTTATTCTTTTATGAATTTCTGCTTTCTTTACAGAGGAACCAGTTGGGAATTTTAGGCAGAACCACGTTAGATTTGATTAGATTTTGTTCTACTTTAAAGTTAAATGATCCAATGATCCCTATAAGGCTCTTCTGATCCCTAGTGATCTATGAGTTCCTCCCAAATCCTCACCTGATCGACCTCAATGAAGCCCTGAGCGTGCGGCGAGCGTGATGTCCGCCACTTGGCCACGGCCACGCCCACAAAGACGGCCGCCATGAGGGCGATGCCGGCAAAGGAGAGCGTGAAGTAGACATTGCGTCCCTCCTTGGCCGCGTGCGCATGCTGCGCGAACTCGCGGCGCAGCGAGAAGCTCTGCAAAGAGAGTGGGGAAAGCTTTAGGAAAATTCAAGGGAAATTGGCTAAAGTCACAGCTCAAATACCGATTCGCGGTGGCCCAGGTCGTGGGTCATGAAGTGCTGCACCTGCGGCTCGGCCTCCTGGTGGGCAACAGCGGCGGCCACATCCTCTACCGCCCGCTGCACTGCATCATCGTCGACCGTGGGCAGCACGGTCTGCACCTTGGTGCTGCTACAAGGATACAAGGATCAGTTGGTAAAGGTAGTCTATGCCAAACAGGACCTATGCTGAACGCACCTCACTGTGGCCTCGGCATACTCAGTGTCCGAGAGCTCCTTCTCGCTCTTGGTGGTGTCCAAGTTAAGGTTGGCCGCAGTCACCAGGCCACCGTCCGAGCCCAGTCCCAGCTCCTTGCTGCTCAGGCTCTTCTCCTGCTGCTGCTGCTGCGCCTGCGACTGGGTGGACGAGGGCTGCGTCTGGGCCTGCGACTGGGATTGCTGCTCGGCCGCCTGCGACTTGAGCATGTCGTCCACCTTCTTGGCCTCCATTCGCAGCTTCTCCTCGCGCAGCTTCTCGCGCTCCGCGGCCCGCTGCTCCTTGCGCTGCTTCTCGGCGAGGCGAAGGCGCTCCTTCTCGGCCACCTTGCGCTCAATCTCGATGCGATACTTGTCCAGGATGCCGGCCTCTGCCTCCTCGCTCATGCCCAGCGACGAGCCGGGAATATCGTCCTTGCTGCGCAGCGCCAAAATGTAATCGTTCATCAGCTGAGCGATCTTGGCCGACAGCTCGGGGTAGCGCTTCAGCATGGTCATGGACTGATTAACCGCACGATCGATGTCGATCAGACGCTCCAGGGTGCGTGGTCGCTCAGAGGCAGCCGCCTCCAGGCCGCCGGGTCCGCCGGAGTTCAGCAGGTGACGATAGTGGGCCAGGGCATGGGCACGATCCTTGTGCAGGGCGCGCAGCAGTTTCTGCAAGCACTTCTCCACGTGGTGGGCCTGTTGGGAATTACGGGTGTTAATATATGTATGATTAAGTCAGAGGAGAGAGAGAGAGAGAACTCTGCTTATGGGTGAACAAAACACCAAAATATTGAACAAAAAACACACTGTACAAATTCAATTATTGGAAATGTTTCCATTAAATATTTATCTCAAGACTAACTTGGAAAAACAAATGAAAAATGTGCAACAGCCCTAAACCAGAGATATTTTCATAACAAGATGCCGCTTGCTATGCTATTTCTTTTGCATACGAACAAAAAGTGTGGCTCTAGAGCTAGCTTCAGGCTCACTTGAAAGCCAGAGAGAGCGGGCTCTAGAGCTGGCTCCATGGTAACTTTAAATTAAAGCCAGAGAGAGCGCCCTGTATAACTGGCTCCAGGCTCTCTTGAATGTTCGCTTCAAAAACCAGAGAGAGCGCTCTCTAGAGCTGGCTCCATGAACTCTTAAATTTTGTCTTCAAAAACCAGAGAGAGCGCGCTTTAAAGCTGGCTCCAGGCTCTCGAAAAATTAAGCTTCAAACCCCAGAGAGAGCACGCTCTAGAGCTGGCTCCAGGCTCTCTTGAATGTTCGCTTCAAAATCCAGATTGAGCTTGCTCTAGAGTTTGCTCCAGACTCTTTTGAAATTTTCCTTCAAAAGCCAGAGAGAGCGCGTTCTACTGATTTTTCCAGGCACTCTGGAAATTAAGCTTTAGAAGACAGAGAGAGCGCTCTCTAGAACTGGCTCCAGGCTCTCTTGAAAGTTAGTTTTAAATGTCAGAGAGAGCACGCCCTAGAGCCAGCCTCTTACTTGTACGCTTAAACATTTGTGCGCTTGTTATTTGTACTTACACATGCACGCTCACTCTATTTTTAGATTTTTACGCTCTCAACTTTGTGAGAGCGGAGAGAGCGCGATTTTTGTCGACAGCAGAAAGATGGCTTGCATAGGGCATTTCAAATATATCGACACAGATTTGCAAATGTATCGTATATCCTACGGTTTTTCATAAGACATACGATAATTTCGCAAATCTGCGTCGATATGGTCGTTACGCATCTTGTTATTAAGACGTCTTCGTCTAAACTATATTTATTGTTTCGTTTACTATTGATCTAAATATCAATTGAGATAAGGAACCTAGGATCCTTGCTATGATTAACACAATTAGATATGTTGCACTATCCCCGCATGAGGACTGGTGGCTCACTGTACTCACATTCGGTGGCTGCTCGGTGAGGGCCTGGGTGTAGCACGTCATGGCCTCCCGCTTCCGCTGATTGATGTGGGCCAGGACCCGCTGCTGGTGCATGGCGGCCAGCTGGTGCTTCTCGGCGTTGCCTTCTTCCTCGAGTGCCTGAACAGAAGTCTAAAATTACATTCCCATATAAAGACGTATTGCACACCAAGAGAGAAAGATTATCAGCATGGGGAATTTGCGTCGATCGATAACAATATGCAGCTGTCGATCGGTGGTCTATCGGTAATTTGGTTGTTCGGTTATCGGTTTGTTAGGTTCAATTTTCAAAAAAAAAAAAATTACTTTGATTTCGTACGTAAGTATCTCGTGAAATGTTTGTGGTTGAAATGTTTGGGTAGACGTGGGACGTGGGAGGTGGTGGTGGTGGTGGTGGTGGGGTTAAGGGTCATTAATTTCAAGGTTTCTCGCAGGGATTTGGAGAGGGGGTGGGATGGTGCCGCTACAGAGATGGTGCTACCATGAGCTAGATCGAAACAGAGAGAGAGAGATAGACAGAGAGAGAGAGTGCGAGCCACTGATGCGGTGCAATAGATTTGTTGGAAATGATCCTGTTCTCGATGGTCTCAGGGTTTCGGGGTCTG
>JAEIIU010055962.1:21477-37324 GCA_018874675.1 Drosophila baimaii
CTGCGGTCATTCCATATGCTGCTGCCTGCCTGCCTGCCTGCCTGCCTGGCAGTGTATAAGCCCCAACACACACACATTGCACAGCATATTGACAGTACAGCAATCCTTATAGCCCCTTTTCCCTCCCTGCTAAAGCTTACAGCAGCAAGGACTTAAGTCTCGCCACTTGAGGAAAATGAAATGTGGCTAGAAAATAATTAAGGATGTCCTAAGGACTAGATTGTTTAAGAGCACCTCAAAGCTAGGACATTTTGCTTACATTTTTTAATTGAAATCAATGAAGATCTACTTTATAAATTAAACTATATAGAAATATATATATATATATAAGCTTTATATATAGAGATATATCTGAATATATACACGGAAATCACTGTGACTAACTGGAAAAGTCAGGCAAGTAACACCTTTTGAACCCAGTTTACTGTGTGTTTTTTTTTTATGCGTGCGTGCCAGCGACTTGAAATAAACCACACAAGGTCCTGGCACCTACGCAGGATAACACTAATAAATATACATATACATACATATGTATATATTATATATATATATTTATATATGTATATGTAGGGCTTTAAAAATAAAGAAACTCTGAAGGGGATTGGTTGTGACGTCATGTCATTCACACGGCCCAGTGCCTGACCAGAGGGGTACCTCGTTCGCTCGTTCGCTTGCTGGGTCGATGGTCCGTTGGAGTATATAAACGTGGCTGGGGGGCAGGGATACCATACTCACACACACACACACCCACACCCACTCTCGACCACTTGCCACCGCGCTTTCCACTTGGCACTCGCAAAAGTGAGACTCACCCACTAGCATATGCCCAGGCTAGCCGAGTCCTGCCTGGCTTGGGCCTGGGCCTGGCCTGAAATGTGTTCGTTATACTTGGCTTAATCAAAACATATTCAACCGAGCGTGAGGCTGTTTAAGTGGCTCGCTTGAGAGAGTTTGCCGCAAATACGCGCGACGCGGCACGGCCCTGGCACAAGTTATTGTAACACAGCATTTGATTCCTTTGTTTTGTTCAGGGAGAAAAAAAAAAATTAATTGTATGAAATTAGCGGAGAAAAAAAATAGGGAAAGAGAATCCCATGCATGGCTGCCCCACACTATGTGTGTGTGGTGTGTGTGTGCTCTAATGACAGACAAACAATTAAACTTGACATTTCGCCATTGTTTCTCGCACATATACACACGCATTTTTAGGGGGGGTGTATTCGCTTCTATTGTCCACACAGGACAAGTATCCTTGAGCAATGCAATTAGATGGCTCTCAATACGCGGACATTAATGGCAGAATAACGGGCCGGAATGTCGTTTGTCCTTTAACGCTTTTTTGCTTTTTTGCTTTTTGCTAGCTAGCTGGTTGTTGTTGTTTCTGTATTTTTTTCCCCCTTCATGGTTATTATTATCGTTATCGTCTGTCGTTATCGTTGGCATTATCCTTGCGGATTCATTGCGCTTGGTTGATTCCTTTTTTTCTTTCTTCGGATTTATTGCTTTTTTTCTAGTGATAAGTTCTAATCAAATACAATTAAAAACTGATTTACTAACTATTTATAGTGAGAGTTGCTTTGTAATTGGTTTAACTTATTGGGAAAATTGTTGCTAATCGATTTGTTAATTGCTTGCTGTTTTGCTTATCACTGAACAATTTTTTATACCCATTTTTTTATACACTTTATTTATTAGCATCTTCGGCTGGGTAAATGCAATTTGCAGGCTTGCTGCTAGTCCCCATTTTACACTCCTTATTGAGCCTGATCCTTTGTTGCCTGACAGCCAAGAGAAAAAGGTGAAAAAAAGGAGGAAAAAAGCTAACAAGAAACAAGGAAAAGCATAGCGATCAAGGTGAAATGCGAGCGAACCAAGCACCCGCCAAGCCAAACAAATCCAGTTAAAGGCGGGCAAGCGTGGCAAGTGAGTGCTTGACAGCGCCTAACATCCGCATAACTTCTGTAGCCGCCGGAAGGATGGAGAGGCGGCGACGGGGTCCTGGAGGGGGTCCCATGTGTGCTCTGTCTGTCAATGCATGCAAAATGCAAACAATTGAGTTGCCAGGATGGAGGAGGCATCCATGGCAGCCATGGCAGCCATGGCATCCTGCAGGCTGGCAGTGGAGCGCGTTATTGAAAATGATTTTTTAATGCGCCACTGACATGGGCTCGCTGGCACTCTCTCCCCTGGGCAAGGATCCCTGGGTCCTCCTCCTCCTTGGTGCGTGCCGTGGCAAATCATTTTGTGGCAACTTTCTATTTGCATTTTGTTTTTTTTTTTTGCCTCTCTTTCTTGTGGCATTTGTTTGCCTTTCGCCGGGGTTTTAATTTAAGTTTTTGCCACGCCTCAAAGCAGCGGCTGGTTCCCCCGAGCCATCTACGCTGCGTATACGTAACTTCTTTGACAAGTCCTGGTCACGCGGCGTATACGTAATTTGTGTATATATTTTTATTTAAGATAAATTCCAGGTCAGGCGGCCGCACTGCGTATACGTAATTTGCTGTCGTTAGCTGCGCATACGTATTTTTAGTTAACTTCAACAACGACGACGACGCCGCCTTGCCCCTCTTGCCCCATGCCCCTTGCCCCTCTTGCCACATGCCCCCCTCCCATTCAATGGCTCTCGTCGGCCTTGGCGCGTGCTTTGGGGGCCCCACCAACAACATGTTGACATTGAAATTGTAAAAATAATTTCCCATACGCCCCGAAACTCAAACTGAAACTAACAGAGAAAAGCAAGCAGAAAAAGCAACAGAAAGCATTAAGGCCAAAAGGGTCCTGCGACTGGTCCTGCGGCTTTTTGCCGTTTGTTTCACCAACCATTCGGCCAGCTTTTTGTTTTGTTCTTGTTGTGTGTGTGTGTGTGGGGTGTGTTTGTGTGTGTGCCTCCTCCTTCAACTTTTGTGTGTTGCGTTACGTTGTCGCCGAGTCCTTTCAGTCAAATGGCCAGAAAGCAAACACAATTCAAGGTGCCATCCGAGTGGGGGCGGCGGCGGCGGGTTCTACTCTCCATAGCTGTGTGTACTAGGGTGTGTGTGTATTAGGGGGTGTGTGGGGTGTGTGTGTGCGTGTCCACATGTGTGTTTAAAGTCCGCTTTGACAATGGCTGACCTACCCAGAGGCTTCTGCTTCACTGGGACACAGAGGCCGAGGCAGAGGCAGAGGCGAGGGCAAAGGGACAGACAGTCAGTCAGTCCCCATTATGGGATAAGCTGATACGCACTGAACGGGCAGGTAATGCCGTGTAATTACGACTGCTCTATGGCAACCACTGTGCCGCACAGTGGGCGTGGGCGATTGCTCAATCGGATCACAGACAGCTTTGTCTGCGCTGCTCATTTGATTATGGGGCAACCCCAGCACACGAGCTTGTGTCTGGATGTGGATTCCTTTCCCAAATCATTGCCAGGTGGGTAGCCTAAGCTCTGGCTAATAATTGGTTTAATAAACAATTAAAGGAGTTAAAGGAGAAATATATATGTACTATCAAGCTAAGATTAATTAACTCCCATCTAAGGTCTACATTGAGTTACTCTCCGCTAATTATTGGTATGACTAAACATAGAATCTGCCTAAAAATAACACTCCTACTTAGTTTTCCCTTAAAATTCGCGCAGTATAAGTCCAACAAAAAATGTTGTTATGTCGTGGCTTTAGCTGTAACAGCGCCACTATTCTACATCCCAGAGGAAAGGGGGGAGGCCCAACCACAATCTGGCAAGTTTCGCATAGCCAGCCAACCGTACAGAGGACCACCCACTCCTCCAGCGCAGGGGGCTTAGCATCCCCAAATGGGCCGCACATACATCACCTTTAATGGGCATTATGTGTAAGCAAGCATTTAACTCTAAATGTCCAGCAACATTACAAACAATTGAATTAGTGGGGGCCCATGCTGGAAACAGCCTCAGCCAGCGACACGGCCAACGCCACCGACACCGACACTCGCACCCACACCCACACCCACACCCACACCCACACCCGCACCCACATTGCCCACCGCAGGACCTTTTCCCCGGGTCCCAGGACCCAGCTCTTGACGGTGCAATTTTGCAGGCATTTAAGCGAGAGCGGAGCTTAGCTGGCAAAACGGGGCCCATTTGTTGTCAGTATATATATATATATAAATATATATACACAGATGTAGCTATAGCTGTAGCTGTATCTGTATCTGGTAGCCTGTATATCCTGGGCTAACTATATTTAGCCATAAGCCGGCAACACACACACTCATCTCGCCCGACAAGGGCCTGCCATGTATGTATGTGTGTGAGCGAACGCCTGGCTAAACTATTTAGCGACTAAACTACTTTTTGCCTGTTCACTGAATTTCAATGCAACCATTATATGGGGCGTCTCGTAAATATAGAGAGCTATAGGTGTATGTCCTTTAACGGTGAGTGGCCACCAACCAACCTGTGTGTTGGGGCTATCGTCACCGGATTGGATCGGTTTCAAAACCGGATGCCAATGCCGATGGGGTCAGCAGTGGCAGGAGCCAACAACTTCAGTGGCAATTACAGAGTGCGGGGCCAGAGCTCAAATGATGCGCAAACTATTCCAGCCCGCTTGCTGCAATTATGCAGTGTTTGCGCTGCTCTCGAAGCGACGTGTCTATATAGAATCCCAGTCGCCTAGTCCCCAGTCCCCACTCCACTCCTTCAGCCTCATCCTGCTGAGTTTGCTCTCGAAGCGGATGCGATTGAGGCGCTGACAGCGCATAATTAGCGCATAGAGGAGAGAGGAGGGGGTTCTCGGCTAAATAGCTAAATAGTTGGCCCCGTAATCGGTTGAGCCGCCGCCGCCATGAGAAGCGCCGAGAGGGGCGCATGAGAAGCGCCGAGAGGGGCGCTCTTTTCAGGGAGGCAATCATGAGAAGCGCCGCCGCCGGAAGGGACTGCCAAACACTCCTACTAATTGAGCGATCAGAGGAAGATGATGCGGCGGAATCAATGCAAGAAAATGGCACAGGACACAGGACACACAAACACACACACACACACAGCAAGGAGCTTGACTAATGGCCGCACACACACACAGACTCACACATGGGTGCTGGGTTGTATGAGTAAATGCTTTTGGGGATATTCAATTACAAGCCTTCCTAATTAACGTTCTGGTCCGCGGTTGCGTGGCCCTCGCCCAGTCACTTAATGAGATTTTCCACCAAATTAGCTTACATTACCCCAACCCAACCCCTGACCCCCACACACACACACACACCCAACACCCACACCCACATCGTATCGAATTGAATGTAGTTAATTGAATTTAGATGCGATTTATGTCTGCAAAATGCAATTTTCCCCGCATTAATGGACGAGGCCTTGATGGTCCTCCTAATTTTTGAAAGGCAGCACCAGCAGCAGCAACTCATCAGCAAGTCTCATTTATCATTATTAATGTGGACTGAGTTTCGCTGGAATTTTTGGGGGGGAAACCCGAAACCAGAGCATCGCCGAGATATCCTTCTCTCCTCTACTACTCCTCCGTCATTTCTATGGCACATGTAATTTAACTCATTAGCGAAGCCAAACAAGCAAACAGCGCGGGGATTTTGTGGAGGTTCCCAATCCCAGGGATCCCTTTTGGCAGATGGCAGGATGGGTCAGCCAGCAGTTCAGTGTTCAGTCAAATAAATGCGAAGCGAGCAACATTTTGAAGCCTGACACCGCAAGGCAAACATCCCGCTCCCCGGTGGCAAATTAATTAATTTCCATTTGAATTGCAGAGCAAGCGCCAAAAGGGGGGGGCGCAGGGGCGAAGGACACAACCAAAAACAAGAATCTTCCAACAAATTGGGAAAAAATGATATAAATAAATATAAACATTTCGGTTTGGGGTTACCTACACCCCCCTCCCTTGCCCGTAAAAAAGCGCAGTTCGCTGGGGTTTGCCACTATATACAACAACAAAAAAAATGGACAATAAAGCGCTTTTAATTAATTTCTTTGCGCGGCCTCCGTCAAGGTGAGGCCAAACAAACAGAAAATACAAAAAAAATGCACATCAAAAATATACAACCAAAAAATCTGGGGAATTCCGGAGTGCTTGTGAAGAGCGAGGCAAAAAAAAAGTGTTGCATATGCGGCGGGGGTTGCGTGATTTATGGAACGAACGGAATGGAACGCTGTCAAGTGGACGCTGCCAGTGTGACCAGGCGTGCGCGCGCGTGTGTGTGTGTGAGTTGTGCGAGTCAAGTGAGTGCAAAAACTGCATGCAAATAGCCAAATTTGTCCTGCGGGCTTGACATTAATGGAGAGCCATAGCCGCAAGCCAGGCAGGCCTCCGATATCCTTTTGACAGGTCGCAGGACATATGAACGAGAAGCCTTCGTTAGTTGGGTGTTTTTTTTTGTTTAGTATTTAGTATTTTTTTGAGTTTTAAAGATTTGAAGGTCTTTTAGGGGAAATTGCATAAAGTTGAGGTAGTTACTGAGGGCGTGGTCATTAGGCTTAGTTTCAAAGAAGTCTAAGCCTCTTGATCTTTTTCTACGTTCATAAAATAACTCGAGCAGTTAAGAAACAAAGTAAAATATCTGGGAAATTTGTTTCTTTTTTTAGTAATTGGTATTTTTTAGAGTTTTAAAGATTTGAAGGTCTTTTAGGGGAAATTCCATGAGGGCGTGGTCATTAGGTTTAGTTTCGAAGAAGTCTAAGCTTCTTGATCTTTTTCTACATTCATAAAATAACTCAAGCAGTTAAGAAACAAAGTAAAATATCTGAGAAAATGTGTGGAAAATCCAGTATAATTTATATTTAAAGTAAAACAGGGCAGCTTCTTAGTAGGACTGCCCCCAGAGTTCCTGCCATTACGCATACGACATGTGTACGCCCTCGCAGGACAAGCAGAGGCTGTAGAGGCAGCTGTAGAGGCAGCAAGGCGGCCGGCCTTAAAAAAGCCATCTTAAAGCCATCGAGCATCAACCAATTCGTTAGCTGCGGGCTCTTCAGCTTAATTACGATTTTATTGGATTTCATGCGCGGCAAAGAGCCTGCGGCCCGAACGGGGGCAGAAACATCAAAAACATTGCCACCGACATAAATTAAGCATAATAAATAAATTACCATAATTATAAAATGTGTGCAAGACAGAGAGAGAGAGAGTGGCGGCGGCGGCGGTGAAAATTACATAAAATATGGCAGAGAGGACACACACACACACACACACACACACAGTACGCAGAGTGAAAAAAAAAAAGAAAATGCAGAAAGAAAAGAGAGCAAAACCAAAACCAATGAAACGAGAAAACAAAATGCAAATGAAAAACCAATACAATATTTGTCATTTACATACATCAGGCGCACATGCGTGTGTGTGTGTGCGAGTGTGTGCGAGTGTGCGAGTGTGTGTGTTATTTCGATTTATGTTGTGGCAACAGCAACTGCAGGCGACAGCGCCAAGGACCAGCAGTCAGGAGCAGGAGAGCCTGGCTGAAATTTGCATGTCAGAATCAAATGCGACAGTTTTGACAGCTTGCCGGGCTCATTATTTGCATACAGATGATCGTAATGACGCCGGGCGATGAGTGCCAGGACCAGGACCTCATCTGACCCGCACCCCAGAGACCTGGCCTTAAACCCAAAACCCCACCCTCCCCAAAACACATGACAATGACTCAGTTTTGCCTCTCAAATCAACATTGGAACTCAAGGGGTCTGAAGCTGAGTTTTTGGTTTGGGTTTCTGCATCATTTATTTGCCAGTGAGCAGAAGTTAGGTAAATGATTCTGAACCTAAGTAGTTTTATTTACACATAGATGGGAAGTTGGAAGTTAAATGCTCAGAGCTTGATTAGGTTTATGAAGGATATACTTCTTGAGGGTTTATGAAGGACATATTTTTAGAGAGGTTTATTTGGAAAGTTTTCTATACTTTACTGGAAAAGGACTCTATGAAACCTGAACATACTTCTTGAGAGGTTAACTTTATTAGGTTTATGAACGATATACTTCTTGAGGGGTTCACTTCACTAGGTTTATCAAGGACATATTTTTAAAAAGGTTTATTTAGAATGTTTTCTATACCTTATTGGAAAACCTGGACATACTTCTTGAGAGGTTAACTTGATTAGGTGTATGAAGTGCATACTTTAAGAGGGGTTAACTTGATAAAATTAATATAGGAGATACTTCGAGAGGGGTCTATTCACAGAGTATTGTAGACTTTACTTGGACAGAAAATGATATCTGGAAATACCTCTAGAGGGGTTATCTTCATTAGGTTTATGAAGGACACACTTTCAGAGAGGCCTATTCACCGAGTCTTCTAGACTTTACCTGAAAAAGACTCCATGAAACCTGAACATACTTCTTGATTTGTTTTAAGAAGAGCATACTTTTTCTACAAAGTCTTGTATACTTTACTTGGAAAAGAATCTATAAAATTTGAACAATAGGAAATACGACAAGAATATTATTACAAGAATATATCATGTCTTCTTTAAAACTCATTCAAACGTAACTCGACTAGTTCAGGTTTGTCAAGAACCTACTTCCAGAGGGGTTAACTTGATTATGTTTATGAAGGACATACTTCTCGAGGGGTTTATTCACTGTCTTCTTGACTTTACTTTAAAAAGACTCTATGAAATCTGGACAATAAGCTTACTCTCATTATTATGAGGTTTATTATTACTAGAATATATATAGATCCTCTTTAAAAGCTAAAAAAACTTCACTTGTAAGCTGAGATAAACTCTCACTTTGTTCAGGCTTATAAAGAACATAATGCTAGAGCGCTAAAAGAGTTTCTAATTAGAAATCCTTCTATACATAACTAGATAATAGGTTTACGTTCTGCATATATTATTACTAGAAATATTAGCTCTTTTTTAAAACCAAAAATAGGTGTCTCGTAAGGTAAGGTAAATGCTCAACTGGTTTAGGCTTATAAATGACATAATTCTAGAGGAGTTTATCCACACAGATTCCTGGAATTCAGTTGGAAAAGAATCTTTTAAATCTAGACAAATCGGTTACCTTAACATACATTATAACTATAATTACGCGCTCTCTTTTAAACCCAAAAAAGCGTAACTTGTAAGCTAAAGTAAGTGCTCAACTTGTTCAGGTTGATATAGGACACAATTCTAGAGGTGTGCTACTAGTATTTACTTGGAAAACCCCTAAATGAAATATCGACAAAAGGAAAACGATAGCCTATATTATAACTAGAACATAACAGCCTCTTCTTTGAATCTCTCCTTGTTATTCAACCTTAATATATCTAGACATCCTGTCATCCTCACATCCCCACATCCCCACTCATAGGACATAATCTGTGGACATAATTCAATAACCGTCAGCTAACAGAATCATTATAATTCGACCTTCCCCATCAAAGAGGCAAGCATCCTCCCACCTCCTCCTCCTCCTTTGTAATTTCATTACAAATCAATGCAAGCAGAGACTAATTTCCCTTTTGCCCGGACGAACACTTGGCGTCCCGATTAATATGCGAATATTTCTGGTTCTTTAAATTTGAAATAAGGTTCCCGACTGGCAGTGTGTGTGTGTGCCTACAATCGGATTTATTTAAGCCGCTGCATTGGCATACAGGACATGCACACAGCTGGGGCCGTGTGTTGGCTGTGATCTGATTTCATTTACACGGCGCTCGCTCTGCCACATGTCATTTTCATGGGCGGGGCGCAAAAATCAGACAGAACGGGGGAAAACTGGGGAGCAGGCGGTGGGCCAATGCAGTGTCAATATTTATGAACTATTATTGAACATTTGACAGAGCTGATGGCGATGATGATGTAAAAACAACACAGCTGCAGGAGCTGGGAGCTGGAAGGAAGAGGAGGAGGAGCAGGAGCTGGGAGCAGGAGCAGCGCTTACATTAGCCCAGGCATCGGGGCAAAAGAAAAATTTAATTAAAAAGTAAAAGGAAGTGGAAGTGGAAGTGGAAATGGGAGGGCAGGCAGGCAGTGAGGCAGGACTATGGAATGCCAATTTATGACAGTGATGACAAGGATTCACAGGCACAGGCACACAGGCTCACATGTGCTGCGTGCTGTCCTGTCTGTGTGTGTGCCCTGCTCCTGGAGCAGAGGTCCCGCAGTAAATGCAAAAAGCGAAAATTAATGGAAAATTAATTAAGTGTCGTTTAATGTTGTCTCAATGTAAACGCTTTCAACGCAGCGCAAATTAAATTGTTGATGCCATATAGCAGGACCACTCAGGACATTGCCTCTCCTCTTTCCACTCCCCTCCTTGCCACGCCTCGCTTCCTTGGTGGATGCTTTTGATTTATTGGTTTTCTTTTGCCGCCTTTTTTATTTTATTTTATTTTTATTTTTTTTCCCTGCACTGCCATTGCATTCTGGAGGCTCAGTTGAGCGTTAGCCTGGCCATAAAATTATATTTTACCCCCCAACAGCAGCAGCCACAAACAGCTCCCTACTCCCTTTTGCCTTCCAGTGCCCTCCTTGCCCTCCTTGTTCTACCCATTTTGACCACATGGCGTATGCGCAATCTCAACAAGCAAGGCAACCAGCAACTTTTCCATATGCAAAGTGCAATGGAAATTGCAATTTTTCATGCGGCTTCCCTTTGGCTTTTGCCTTTCTTCAATTCAATTCAATCAAATGTAGACAGAGACAGATAGAGAGGGATATATGTATATAAAGAGAGAGAAAGAGAGAGAGAGAGAGGAAGAATCAAGATCGGGGGCACTTTGCACACTTACCTTCTTGCAGTAATCAAGCAAATCCATTTTATCACGCAAACATGTGGCGCCAGTTGTCTTCTTGCTGAGGTCCGTCACCCAGCGTCCCTCCTCGGACAGATATTGCGGCTGATAGATTTGTCCGGCCTCGCAGAGCACGGCTATCTGTGGCTCCCATCGCGGCGAGGCGGCCTGTAAAGGGGTTAAAAAAATAGAGAAATAGATGAGAAATTGGATTTAAAATCGAGGTTATTATGGAAGGTGTAACACAAGTTGTAATTAACTTGCTAAATTTAGCAAATTTAGCATAGGGTAAAGTGACTTAGGTTATTCTCAAAGAAGTAATAATAAGATGCGTAACGCCCTCACGTTTCTATGCACTTTCTCACTCTCTCTGGCTTTATAACAAACTTTAAGGAAAACCTGGAACCAACTCTAGAGTCATTCCAAAGAAGGAAATTGCAATAACAACCCTATGGCGTTACGCATCTTATTATATTACTCTTATTATTATAATAATATATCTAGTTTTGAAATCTAATGTTATTATATTATATTTGTTATTCAAATAGTAAAGCAGATGTTGATATTCTATTAAAATCATAAAATTTTGTAGCTTCTAAAAACATATAATGTCCTTAAGGGCCCATTTAGGTCTTCCTTTAATTCTTTGCATCTTTGCCTCTCTTCTTTTAAGTAAAAGGATCCTGTAAGTGAGACCAAAACCCAATACTAATTTGTTTAGTTTTAGTTTTCTTCCCTCGCCCCAACTCGCTTTCCTGCTGCCTTTCAGTAAACGCAAAAAGTTGTCACTGTCAGAGACGAAAATCAAGTGAAATATTTGAAGAATTTGCAATTCTGTGCAGGGCCAACAATGCGTATGCGTAATGTGTGATATGTGCATGGGCCACGGTCCTGGCACTGATGATATTTGTGTGTGTGTGTAACTCAGGGAGTGTGTGAGTGTGTGTGTGTGTGTGTGTGTGTGTGTTTGTGGGAGAGGCATCAACAAAGCCATAGACAAGACAGGCAGCACAACAGCAGCCGCAACAGCAGACAAAGACATGCCAGGCCACATTAATCATACGCCACATTGTACAGGCACAACCCACATTCGAGGCAGCCAGCAGCCAGCCAGCCGCCCCTCGTGAAGGGGGGCGTGACAAAGCGATAAAAAATGATGCCCGCTAAACAGAGGAGGAGAGGAGCCTTTATCGTTCCATCGATAGATGGAGAGACCAGCTCCTTGCTCTCCTTAACCAGGAGAGCTGCTCTCATCTCCTCTCCTCCTTATCCTTATGTGTGTGTGTGTGTGCTAAGAACAATTAATGGCCGTCATTAGGACGACGGGATAGGGGGGCGTGGCCAGTGCTGTGTCTGAGTTCCCGTGATTGCGATGGCGATTGCTTAAATGCTTCATTACCAGCTGACGCCGGAATGCAGGCAGGCAGGCAGGTGGGCAGGACTGTGAGCCCAGGGCGATGATGAATGTCCGTCCGACCAAATTATGCATAAGGATTTAGGATTGATACATTGATTGATTGACGCCATTGTGGCAAACGGGGATGCAGGCAGGCAGAGAAATTATAACGACTTGGAAGAGTGAGCGTTACGCATCTTATAATTATAATATTCTTGATAAACTATCAGGAGCTGCTCCTTGTCTGCTTCATTTAGGACTCTCTTCACTGCTTTTCGGTTTCTCTCAGTGGCGAAAGGACACTTGTCACGGTCTGAAGATAAACCAGCAAAAGGGATAATCACCGGAGACAATCGGAGAATCAGCGGGAATAGCATGGGGATTAATGGGAATGGGAATGGCAATGGGAATGGGAATGCCGCCTGCCGGCTGACGACTGGATTTGCAGCTGAATTGAGAGACAATGCCGGCTCTGATTGCAATCAAAGCCAGCCAGAGATTTGCTCGCGCTCTCTTTCTACCCCAT
Organism: Drosophila baimaii; assembly: GCA_018874675.1. NCBI lineage: Eukaryota > Metazoa > Arthropoda > Insecta > Diptera > Drosophilidae > Drosophila > Drosophila baimaii. Next base: position 34,097 of record JAEIIU010055962.1, read on the forward strand.
CTCACTCTCCCCCTTTCACTCTCCCCCTTGCACTCTCTCCCCCTTTCACTCTCCCTCTCCAATTATGGCCAGCAACAATGGCTCAAAGCCCAGGCTTTACCGCCCGATCCGCGCTTTACACTCTTTCTTTCACGGCAGATGGTCTGCCTGCCTGCCATTTTCCTGACTAAAAAAAAAAAGAAGAATCCAACGGCTTAAGTCCTCGGGTTTTGTTTCAATTTTTTGAGCGCACAATCAAAGTGGAGCAGCAGCAGGCTGCATCCCTGCCTTCCTGCCTCCCCCCCTTTTGTTTGCTGCATTTTCATTATGTACGCTGTACGCTGCAGCGGAATCCGGAGAATGCACTCATTGATTCATGAAGTCGGGCACGGGGCACGGGGCACCGGGCACTTTCCAGGAAAATGATCCCTGCAAAGTGGGGGAAAATTGTTTTGGGACTTAATCGAGAGGCGGCAGAGGCTGGCATCGGGAATTATTCCCAAGAATGTTTCAAGGCTGCACTTGAGAGCTTTATCAATTAATTGAAAGCGATTTTCCTCGCTCTCAGAGTCTCTCTCTCTCTCCCCCCCCCTTTCTCTTACTTTCTCCCCTCTTAAGTGCATTCCCCAAAGAGAAGCGAGCAAATGTGGTAAAGTGATTAAATGGAAATGCACTCGCTTTAATGACGATGACGATGACGATGCCCTAATGCATTCACAATTATTGATTGGACATGTATGTATGTATGGATGGATGTAAGATGGTTGTTGATGATGTATTATTATCCTTGCATGCGCCGAGTGCGCCCTAGAGTGGCTCCAAAGTAACGGATACTTGTAAAACTTCATTAAAATCGACTTCCGGTTGCCAGGCAGCCGAAGTAGAAGCCGAAGCCGGAGGAGCAGCTGAAATATGCATTGGCCCCCTTGGAGTTGCCTCTCTTGAATTTGTTAGCTCTCAAAGGGAGAAGGCCTAGAGTCCAGTCAGGCGATGTGTAAGTGGTGTGTGTGTGATGTGTAAGTGGTGTGTGTGTAGTGTGTGTGTGTGTGATGTGTGTGTGGTGTGTGTGTGATGTGTGTGTTGTGTGTTGTGTGTATTCGTGTGCGTTCAACTATTTCAAAAGTAATTAAGTTGGCAAAAAGGCGCCAACGCAGCTCCGGCTCAGCTTTTGTTTGTCAGTTTGTCAGTTTTGCCGACGCTCCGCCAGCTGCCTTATGACAGGAGAAATGGGAGGAAATTAAAGGGGGAAATGAGGGGGAAAAGGGGGGAAAAAGGAGGGAAAAAGGGGGGGAAAAAGGGGGAAAATGGGTGGAAAAGGGGGTGGGTGAAAGGGTTATAAAAGAGGGCGTTGAAACCATGGAGCAGCGGGGCCAGCAATTTTTCCAGGCAATCTAATAATTCAACCAAAAACAACAATACATGCTCACACACTCTGCGCTTGGGCAATGCCCCCTGTATACGTGTGTGTGTGTACGAGTGTGTGTGTGTGTGTATGCATTGTGTGTGTGCATTGTGTGTGTACTCAGTGTGTGTGTTTGTTTATGCAGATTTTGTTTGCACTTGTTGTTGCCGCCGCTGTTTACACTAACACCAACAATGGCATATGCCAAACAGAGAGGGTCAGAGGAGGTGCCAGAAGAGAGGCGGTACAGGAGGTATCCAAGAGGAGGAGGAGGAAGGACTCCAGGGGGGGACTTTGGCCAGAAGGGACGCTGTCGAAAGGGGGGGGGCCGGTCAGGGCCATAATAATGTCGCTAGCCATGGCAACGCAATGTGCAAACAAAAACACACAAAGACACTATTTTGTAATAACATCGAGGCAGGGGTAGGGCCGCAAGAGGAAGCGCCATATGGAGTGCATGTCCTGCGACAATTATGCGGAATATCCAGGCTTTTCACTGCAACCCACCTTCCCCCGAAAAAGAAAACAATAATGAGGAGACAGGAAACAGAGTTCAAGCAACTTAACTCAGGGAAAGGTAGCCAGGCAGGCAGATAGCTGGAAAAACCTTTAAAAAGGACACCAAGTAAACTGTGATCCTTTTCAGAAATTAATACCAGAATTGATCAGAAAGGATCAGCAAGGATCCTTAATTAACTGACCCATATGCTAGGTGTTTATTCAGATTTTCGAATGGAAATGACAGTGTCAGCGCAGCCATAATGATGCACAGCAGGCCAAAAAGGAAAGGGAAGAAGGGGTGGCAGAGGGTAGCTACTGGGTAGCCAGTGGGTAGCCAGTGGGTAGCCAGTGGGTAGCCAGAGGAGCTGCAGGAGCAAGCACTCCCTACCCCCCACCTCCCCCGCCAACTGACAGGCGACAAAAGGAAATTGCAGCAGTGCCAGCAATCTGTCAGGCGGCCAAGTATCCCAAAAACGAGGGGTGTTAACGGGGTAGGTGTTGCCAGCGGATGGGGCTGTCAACGTGGGAGGGGAGGGGAGTGGGGGGGGGGTAAAGATATGTATGGTCGAATGCAGGAGCAGCAACAGCCACGCCCATCGCCCAACGGCCAAATCCGCCCCAGCTTCCGTCTGCCGCTGTCGCGTTGCTTCCTCTTCGTGAAAGGCAATCATGGCCGTGTTTCCCCTCAGTCACACTTCAACTCCCGGGCCATGCACCACCCCTCCTCCCTCTGTCACTCCCTCTTTGCACAGAGAACAAAATTATAGCCTCAAATTAGAGATATATAGCTTATTATTTATACCAATAAGCTTCAAAAGATATAGCTGAACCTCTCTGAAAAACCAAATTAAATGAAAAATTAATTACATATATACAAAAATTCATTTAAATTCAATACAAATAATCTTGACTGCTAAAAATTCCTCCCTGTGCTGGACCTTACAGGACTCCTGAAAACCGCCAGGACCTTTGGTGAACAGGACACACGCCCCTTTGCATCCGCAGTGTTTGCTGAACAAGCTGAAAGGGCGACAAATTGTAATCAAATGCACGCATGAGTGTGTGCCTGTGTGTGTGTGTGCCTGCCCCCAAAAAGGGGCGTGGCCCCGTGTGTGTGTGTGTGTGTGCGACAGGTTTCGCTTGTTGCCACGACCAAAGAGAGCGGAAAAACACGCTTAATCGACAGAGGAGGTCGGAAAATAGTGGAAAGCCATTGATTAACTTGCTGGGCGGCGAGCCAAGCGCCATGTACTCCCTGACGCTGCTCGCAGCTCATAAAGTTGCCAAGTAATTGGAGTTTCGATCAGGGCAGCAGCCAAAATATGCAGTGGAAATGATGGGGGGGG
>JAEIIU010055965.1:8872-19706 GCA_018874675.1 Drosophila baimaii
TAAAATATAACATGTATAATGTAAAATGTATGCAAAATGTAAAATTCATATGTAAAATATAAATTTAGAGTCTAAATTCGGTCTAAATTTTAGACCGATCATTCCTATGGCAGCTTTATGATATATTGGTCCGATTTCAATGAAATTTCTAGGAGGTGGCTATAATTATATTATAAAGGCACAAATAAATGTTCATTTGAATATCTTAAAAAAAAAGCGAAAATATGCCAATTTTTCCATATTGTTTCTATGGCAGCTATATGATATAGTCGTCCGTTCCGGCCCCTTCCGACTTATATAGCAGTGAGAGTATATAGATGACTATATGAAAACTTTCATTCAAACAGCTTTAAAACTGAGAGACTAGTTTGCGTAGAAACGGACAGACGGACGGACAGACGGACAGACAGACGGACAGACAGACGGACGGACGGACGGACAGACGGACAGACGGGCGGACATGGCTAGATCGACTCAGCTGTTGATGCTGATCAAGAATATACATACTTTATAGGGTCTGACTAAAATTATAATACCCTGCAAGGGTATAAAAAGATGAGAATAAGCTCAATGATTAAATGGAAGTCTTAAATGTATAGAGACTAGCTATTTGTACGAGAATTGCCTGGCTTGGTCTATTGAACTGAGAAACTATGGTTTAATCCTGAAAAATGACATTTTCTGGCATGAATTGGTCATTAATTTCCCATTTGGGGAATAAACGTCAGGGAGGCCTCCTTTCCCAATTAAACTGCCAGATGTAACACAAAAATATATATTATTATCCGTTTGATGCTAAGGGAACACAAACAAGAGGCGTCACTGCGTAGAGCTAGGGTCATAGTGGGTCCTGTGCGGCGTCTGTGAGTGGTGCTGGCCGCGTGGAATGCTCCTCGAACTGCTTGGCCTTGGCTCTTCGGGACTTGATTAGGATCCCGTGACCGGGACAGTCCCGATCGGTGCTGTAGCACCGATCCTTACAGCAGACGCGGCACAGCCGGAACTCGCACTTGGATCCCTGGGGATTGGCGCACTCCGTGCAGTATTCCAGGCGCCGCTCGTGGCGTAGCTGGATCTGGGCATCCGATTTATTGGGCCTGCGCTGGCGTCTCCGCAGCTTCTTCATGCGCTTCCGGGAGATCTCGTTGCCGTCCTTGTCGAAGTACTGCCGCTTGGCCCGGTTGGGATCCTCGGCGGCGCGCTCCTTTTCGGCAATCTTCTGGCGATGGGATTCGGGAGAGGCACGAATGTAGGGCTGGCACAGCCACGGCTCCAAGCGAAGTCGCTGCGTGTGGTTCAGGCATTATTATACATTATCTTGAGAATTCATTTAAGCAAGTAACTATGAAAGTTATCTGGAAAAAGACATAGTTCCAGTTGGAAAACTGCTCTTTGAGTTTTCCTTGCAACTGTCTCTTTAATTTCCCAACCATTTAGGGCATGGATATTCCAAATAAGAGCAGGAACAAGGAGCAGGTAGATGACCCAGCCTGCAAGATCTGGACATTCCATTTCTAACGAATCTCCCTGAACTGGCGCCTAAACCCAACCCAACTAGAAGAAGTAACTTGCTCAGACTTTGCTTACATCTTCATCGGATCCCGCGCCGATGCCCACATCCATTTCCTCAGGCTCGTAGGTCACTTCTCCTTTGTGATAAAGCTCGTACTTGGCTTGTACCGTGTCCACGACATCTTGGAATTGCTTCAGCTGATTGGCAGTGGCCAGGGTCTCTCGCAGCGCCGAGTTCTGGCTGATATTCATACTGAAAAAGAGCTAAGCTATAAGCAAGTCACGATGCCTCAATGCCTCAGAGTCTTACAGGTGGTGGAAGAGCTTGAAGAGGTGTCCCCGTATATAGGAGCTGGGGCAGGGATAGAGTTCCACCAGCTCCAAGTACTCCCTGGCCATTTGCCAGACTGGCGGTGCGATGCCCTGGAAAATGGCCGGATTGTGCAGATTCCCCTCGGCGCTCATTACGCCGTCCACGCCCGTTGCCTCCAGGCAGCGGTGGACGTCGTCCAGGCCCAGGATGTTGCCATTGGCGAACATGGGGATCTTGATGTGTTCCCGCACATCCTTAATGTAGCTCCAGTCCGCCACACCAGTCAGCGGTCCCTTCTGCTCCCGCGTCCGACCGTGGACCGTGAGGAGCTGACAGCCGGCCGCCTCCAGCATCTTGGCATAGCGGATTGTCTTGTCGCGGTCCTCGAAGATGCGGATCTTGCAGGTCACGGGTATGGAGAGCTTGGCGTGCAGTGTGCTCACTGAAAGCAAAGAGTCCAGGGCTAAAGCATATATATTAATCCCGAGCCGGATTTCCACTCACCAATCTCCGTCAGCAGCTCCCACTCGTCCTGCAGAAAGGATCCGTAGTGACCCCTCTTGGCTATGGCCTGGGGGCAGCCCAGATTAATGTCCACTGCGTCGCAGTGATCTTGTGCCGCCAGCGCCGCCTCCAGGATCTGCTCGGCATCGTTGCCACAGAACTGAATGATCAGCGGCCTGTCGGCGGCACATGTCTGCAACGCATCCTTCCGGTACTTGGGGTCCGTGGCGAACAGGTTGGCATGGTACATGGGCGAGTAGCAGAGCTGGGCTCCGTACCGGCGGCACAGCATCCGCCAGGCCAGCTCACTCTGGTCCACCATGGGAGCCACCACATAGCGCGGCGATCCCAGTGTGGAGCGGTAGAAGTCGTAGCCTTTCGCCTTGCAGGAGGGAGGCGTTGCTGCCTCACCCTGGCCCTCGTCATCGTTTACCATTTCAAAGGACTTATAATCTGGAGGAAGAAGGAAGATGGAAGATGATTCATTTAAATTAAAGACAAGTTGCCAAGTTGCCAAATGGAAAATGTAACTCCTATGGGTAAGAGCATGCCCTACGTACTGCTGACTCCCTCTCACATTACTCATCCTCCAAGCGAGCTACTCTGCCCTGACAAATGTCCGCAATGCAGTCATATATTGAGGCTCATTTTTTGTGTAGCCGCCGCCAGAGGTAAATGGGGGCCCACGCATTTCCACGGCGCGGCTAATTAGCGACACATTAGCAGGCCACCAAGTAGGTGCGGCCGAGCGACTACTGCGAAAAAAAGAGCCACGCACAGCTGGGCAAAGCGGCCTAAAGCGGCCTAAAAGCCAAACAAATTCACATTGAGCACACACACACACCGCAGGAGAAACACAAGTAATTAATGGAAAAGGCATAAAGGGAAAAGAGGGGGTTATGTTGGGGTTTTCTGTAGACAGAAAAATATATATTAAATTATAAAGTTTGGTCTATTAACAGAGAACTATAAAGTGAAATCAATTAGTTAAAATACAAGACTGTTTAATTAAGTAAATTTAATTACTTACTTATAAAACTAAGAATACTATTCCATTTTTTGACAGATATCTCCATGGTAGTTATGTTTGCGTATAATAATGTGATATATTATTAAGCGGAACTTCGCTGATGAGACCATTGGTTGTGGTCGAAACAGCTGTACGAAGATGCCTCGCTTACAAAGATCTGTATGCATGATCTGACTTATAGTAAAGTAGTGTCTATAAATGATTAGACCGATCTAAAAGACCTCGAGTTGGCTAAACGCTTCATTATAAAATTAAAGGTAGCTAATCCAAGTTATACAATTGACATTCAAACCAAATATTTGTTAAAATAATTCAAGATAGTATTTCTTGATTCAAGATTGACCTTTTAAGTATAGTTCTAGAACATATAATATATATATCCCTTGCGATCTGCCTACAATGCTTATACGTTCCATTGAGTAGCAAATGCGAGAGCTTCACAATTTTCCTCTCTGATTACAGTTAAGCGGAATAAGAAGAGAAACACAAGAACCGATTATGCTCTCAGAGAAACGTGAAATTAGAGAGACCTTTCGGGTCAAGTGCATCGATGGCAGTTGCTGCAATTAAGCTCCAATTAATTTCCTCCGATATCTGCCTAAGCAAACAGCTTTTTCATTTCACTTTTCTTTGGCATTTTCCGTTTTCACTTTCGTTTTTGGGGCTTGGCCCAGTCACAGAAGCGTGAAAATCGCGCTCTGAGCTAATGCACAGAGCAGCAACAATTGCAGCAATTAGGCGCAAAAGAAAGGCGCCGTTGCATCGACCATACTCGTGGCCCAAACAACATGTAACAATGGCGCACTAATTGAGTTATTCGCGCTGTGCACGCACTTCGAGAAACTTACAACTTACAGCTTAAAAAACTTGAAACTTAAACCCCACTTGGGCGCAGCTTAAAGACATATTCGAGTCGAGCGGATTGCAGCACAGAGGCTTAAGTGGCCAACAGAAGGCTACAGTGCATCAGCGGTTCATAAGACCATGTAGGCAAGTTATTTTAAATAAATTGCTTGAGAAAATAGCATATTTAAATCAGCTAAATTGCATATATAAGGAAATAACAAGTGAGTTTAGCAAATATTCAAAATTTGTGGTAATTTCCCAAGAATATTTTCCGCTTTTTGTAAATTTCACCGATGAAACGCACCTGCTTTTGTGTACCCTCCCAGCAAGATGCTTCCCAAAAACAAGGTGGGTCCTAGCCAGCTTGCACAATAACTTGCATAACTTGGCTCGATTGGAAATTTACTTTGGCAACACACACACACACCCGCTTCCACACAAACAAAAGAAAAGTTTTTGCATTGAAAGTTTACTGACCGGAAATGGCATGCAATTTTATCAATGGCGAAGGCAGATTTCCGTCTCTACTTTTCGGCTCTTCTTTATTTCTTTCCTTCTTGGGACTTCTCCCTCGAGTTTGCCGCCACCCTGTTGCTCCTTTCCCCGCCCGAATGTCTGTCGAGTAATTAAAGTTCTTAAATGGGCAGAGAGGAAACTTTTTTGCCCTCGGAACGAACTATAAATTGCATAAGAGAGCTGGCGTAAAGTGCAGGCCCGGCAGAAATGGGAAAAGGAGGCGTGGCTGCACCGCCGCCAGCTGTTGGCTTTGTCATAATTATGCCCAAATTACAGCCAAGTTGCCAAAATGAGACGTCCGCAGGCGGAGGAGGCGGAACAGGCGGGGCAGAAGGCTCACTCAGAGGTTCTCCTAGAGGATCCAAGGCTCTGGGCATTGCATTTTGCAATTAAGAACTTTTCCGCTGAACAAAACCCAACTGCAACATGAACAAGAGTCCGTTAATGTGGGCAGATTGTGGGAAAATTACATACATTTCCCTTTTCCTTATTATTTACCAAGAAAGTTTCGGCGGGGGGGCCATAAATTAGTGCGCAAAATAGTAGATATATCTTAATGATTCCTCCCCAAAAAAAAGTAGCACTTCATTTGGTTGTGTTTAAGGATGTGGATCGAGAGGAAAAGTCTGACAAAAATAAGGCGCATAATCCTCGACTTTTGAACGTTAAAAAATTGATATTATTTACAATATACTGCCAGCTAAGTAATTTACTTAATTAGTATTTAAAAACACCAAAATGGCCAATAGCAGTGGGTGGCCAATAAACGCTGTGTGGCCAATGGCCCTGCAGTTGGCTCCTTCACTCCCATCGAGGAGACCGCAGACAATTGCAGCTGCTGCCTCTGATTTAATTGAATCTGCACTGGCAATCGCTTGCCAAGCTTTCGATTTCTGTGGCGCCTCGAACGATACTCGTAATTAATAATTTCCGCACCAATTAAGACGGTCCAAGACCAAGATCAAGACCAAGAGCGGGAGCCTGACGATGGCCAAGGCAATCTCGGCTTTCACTGGAGCGATACTAGAATTGAGGAGGAGGCACTCGACCATGGCAGACATTAACCATTAGCCACACCCCCAAAGTAATGCTTGGAAATTGCTTTGGCCCCCCCGAAGCCCCAATCCCTCAGCCCTCTACCATTTTTTTATCGTTCGCTTTTCCAATTTTTTGTAAACCCGCACTGGAGGGCAGGGTTATGTATTTATTTAGTGTTAACCCTGCAGCAACATCATAAAAAATGCAAAAGTTTAATTGAAAAAAGCTCTGGCAGGTATGGAAAATAAATATTCATTGAAATATACAGCTTTAAATTATCAGATACGTATACATATATAACGATTTCTGACAAATAAACCTTGTTTTTAATTTCTCGAAAAAAATAACAAGGAAATGTTGCAAGACTTCAAATAAATCGAATAAGGAACTGCTCGATTTCTAAAGCACTTCCCGAGGAGCATTAACAAATCAACTTTTCTGATCCCTGGAGGGGAAGTTCCTGAATCCACCCCCCCTGCAATCCAGGACTCCCCAATCGAACCTTTGAAGGCCACTGCCAATGCCACACGGCAGACGTTGAAGGAAGCTCAATAAAAAATTGGTAATGCGAAAAAATGTGAATTAACTTGCTTGCCATTCAACGAGGCGTTAAATCCTTTCAGCCAGCACGGGAATGGTGCAAGGACGAGAACCAGGATGAGCCTGAGAGGGGCCGCGAGAGAGAGAGAGAGGGAGAAAACAGCAGAACCTGCTGACTCGGCTCCGTCTTTTAATTCTTTTTCTTCTTTTTTTGTGGTTATGGCTTTTGCGTGGCTTCCTCTAAAAAACTCAACCAAGGACCGCAGCTCCTCGTCACCTCGTGTCCTGACCGCAAAAGTATCCGCCACTTACACTGAAGGAAAAGGCATACTATTACTTTGGATTGAAAGTGATATACTAGCAAGAAAAAGAAATCCTGTAATTGCAGAGGCTCCAGCTCGCAGATCTAGAGTCCTCGCTTTTCCTTATTACAGAGCTAGCTTTAGACTTTAATTAATAACAATATTTATTTCTCCCAGTTCTTTCTCTGCAGTCCTCGGCTGCTGTGTTCTGCTCCATCTCCGCATTGCTCGCTGCTTTATTGCTCGGCCTGCTTTACATTTGTTTCGCTGTCGAACTTGCGGCGCGACAAGAGAAAATAAGAGAAAGAAAGAGGGAAGCCAGGGGCAAGGAGCAAGGACCAAGGAGACAGGAGACAAACACACTCGAAATAACGATGCCAGCTCCAAAATATGACCTCATTCCCACACACACACCCATGGGCTTTCCACGAGTTTTCCTCGCATTACACGCACACAGCGGAAAGTTTGCAAAGGAAACGACAAAAAATAAAAAAAAAATGGCAAAAAGAAAAGTTCTTATACTCTTATGAAGGATAGTTCGAGGCTGGCAAACGTTCGTGATAAGATGCAAAAGGATCTAAGGATAGCGAATTCACTTATTATAATTTTTAAAGAGATAATTGCATGAAGTAAATGTTTAGGGTTTGCCTTAACAGCCGGTTAGAGTTAACGATCAGTTTAAAGTTAAAATGAATCTATAAGGCCCTAAAAATGATCATTAATTCCCATACTCAGGGTTGCTTTGATCAAATCAGTGTAAAAATTGTATTGCGTTAACCGACAGTTTATCTGATCAAGAAATACTAACCGGTAGTTAGCGATTTTTAAGTAAAATTCGATTGTAATTTAATTTAATTTAATTTTTTCTTAACTGCCAGTATATCTTTCCGAGAAATACTAACTGTACAGTTACCAAACGTCTATTAGGTAAAACGCGGAAGATATATACCTAAGAGAGGTAGAAATAATTGATAGGGTATAAATAAATCGTATAATGGGAGTTCCGCTTGGCATTTTTCACGTTTTTCTCTTACTCAGCAAGCGCAATGAAATTTCAAGTGGTCAAGGATGGAAAATGAGGGAAAACGCCATGGGTAGGTCCCCGCCAGTTGTGGTCTATTAAAGCGCAGGCTTGGCCAATGCCCATACTCGGCGGCACTGGCGTCACCCCGTTCTTCACATGCAACTGGCGGCCCCGCAAAACTCCCCATGGCGTGATGGCAATCAAATTGAAAAATAAAAACTCTCTTTGCGTGCAGCCACAACACACATCACGAAAAACTAAAAAAAAAAAAAAAAGTACACACCAAAAGCATTCGGACACAACTACAAATGCGGAGTACGAAGCGAAATGTCAGTTTTATTGTCCACCTTAAACTGCATGGCAGCTCTATGTGGCGATTAACCTATTCGAGTGACCTCGAGTGCCTTGAAATGGCCAATGAAAAGGGATTAGAGTTCCAGAAAACCCGAAAGTGCTGCATTTCGTGGGCGGAAAATAAAACGAAACACCCTTTTAGTTCAATGAAATAATTGGTAAATGGTAATTGCTGCGCACTTTCCATTTAGCGTTTCGCTATTATGAGCAGGGAATAGTTACACCAAATCATTTAATATCATAACATATTTAATTCGTTGCCCTTTTGTGCAGTCTTGTTTTTTTAAGGAATTTAATTTGCAAGAAATGTAAACAATTAATTTTTTTCACTTAGCTTAACAATAAATATCTATAACAGGACAATGAAATATATTTTCCTAGCTTTGTTATTTGTGTATTCATATCATGTTCTTAGATATATATATTCCATATATATTTTCCTACGCCCTTTCCTTGTTATAAATAAAATCGTTACTTCCTACTTTAGACACGTTTTCAAAAATACCTCGAAATGTTTAAAATGGGTGGCTAATGGGCGGGGCTTTAAAGTGGCGTTAGATGTCGTCACTTAATCAAATGCAGGACTTCTCCTTTTCCTTCTCCTGCTAGGTTCTACCACCTCCATTTTGGGGGGGTCGCCCAGCTACGTCTGGCATTTCTTATGCAAGCGGGTCAAAGTCAGGGCACTTGGCCCAGCTGGCGGTCCCGCCCTCCATTCCTGCGTCCTACAGTTACACTGGAAAAAATGCGAGGTCTACAACTCAGGGCTTAATAAAAATCAACCGAATCGGAAACGTCAACTCAAGTGCTCTAACGATGTTCTGAAAGTTTTTTTTATGCCTTTGGAAAGCCTTCTTCTACCATTGTCTCTCTAAAATAGCAGAAGCATCGACTGTATATTTAAATATAAATAAATAAAACATGAAATTTTAAAAATTCTACTCAGCAAAGCTGAGGCAAACAAACGCATTTCTCCCAGTGCTCCTCTCCACTCGTTGTCCTGTATGTACAATCCATTTGCTGACGTAATAAACCATAATAAAAAGGACGAAGCGCGTAACAAACCCGCATTGTTCCCCTTTCAAGGACAACAAACGACCGAGAGGAGAACAGAGGGCCATCCTTAGTTTAGAAACGTAAAAGAATTGGCCGAGATGTGGCGACAATTTGGCGTCTTCGGCTGGGCGTTTCCCCTGCCAGAAAAAAAGAAAGAGACCCACATGCCAAAATAGGCCAAGTTGCGAATGCAGCTCGCCTCTCCTCTGATGAGCCCCCTTTGTTTCCTGCCTGCACTTAAACTTTCGAGGGAAGAGGTCGGTTGCCTTTCCAAATATATATTCCATCCTTAACCTGTAACCTTTCCAAATTGGTTTATTAATTAGTTGGGCGCCTAGGCCTCATATTAAAGGAAGGAGCAAGGCGGCCCCGAGCCGCGTTCTTTAATGTTGTTTGCACACTTTTGATGAAATTTTATTACACACAGCTCATTAGGACTAATGATGCTTGTTGGCTGTCAGACTTGATTCAGATCCCGTCTACACACACAAAAAAAAAGCACTGAAAAAAGTAATTAAATAGGTGGAAATTAACAAAAAAAACTTGGTTCTTAACTTCATGAAATGTTTTCATTTTCTTTAAATGTAAAACCTATACAATAAGTATCTTCTTAGAAGTTTATTAACTATGTTTCCCAGTATTTTCTCTCTCTGTGTAGGGTAAAGGCTGCCAACTTGAGACGAGAGCCCGGACCTGAGATTATTGCGGATGAGGAAGAGTCTGCGGGCAGGACACGAAAGCCAACTGCAGCAGTGACGATAATGAAGGGGCTGCCGGTTGGCCTTGTATGATATATATATATACATATATACTATATGAAGTACAGGGAGGAACTGGCTGGGCCCAGAGTCGACTGTCTGCCTTTGCACTTAATTATATTTGCCAGGCCCAGACGATGACGTTGACGGAGAGACGGTGACGAAGCCAAATGGCCAAATTGAACGTGAATTTCACTGATTGACTGCCAGAGAGAACAAGCTAGCCACAGAAGAGGGGAAGAAAAGAGAATGTTTTCATAGGGGAAATCAGGACATTTTCACCTTTTCAGGGAAGTGTAATACTTCCCATATAGACCCTTTAGCTAGTAGTCCCACAAATGTATTCTTAGACAGTTTAAAATTGGTCTTAAACATCAATTGAAAAGGTCAGCTCCTAAAGGCAATTACGCTGTTTATAAGTTGCGACTATTTTAATATTTAATAAGCCTATGTTAAGGGTGGTAAAAAGTAAAAACTTTCAGGCATTCGAACAACGTCAGCAAGGAAATTATATATATATATAACCATAACATTAGCAGAGTTATCATCATTACTCTCTTGGCAAACAAGTCGTAATAGAAATTAAACTAGGTTAAGTAAAATAAAAAACACGTTGTGTAAACATTACTTTGTAACAATTCGGGGTTCCTTTTATATTTGTAACGCTTGATACGTAGAAAATACAAGAATTAAAGCTAGCCTAAATAATGTTCGAGTCTTTTAACGTTGGCTAAAAACAGGCTGCCTACTTAACGCTGCTCAATTAGTCGTCTTATTTGCAATGAATGAGAGTTGTCTGGATTTGTTGTTTTCTTCGGTAGCCACAAGGATGCATACAGCAGCGGTTGAAATAATAATAGTTTTGGGAAAAGTAAACATATGCATGCGTAATCAGATAACTTGATAATTAAGATACTTGATATAGTTAATTGAATTGGCGACCTTGTATTTGTCTAGTTAAAGCGTTTAGCGAACTTGAGGTCATAAGATCGGCCTAATTATTTATAGACACCACTATATTGTTTGATCGAGCACACAGAT